>JACEFZ010012391.1:1107500-1152500 GCA_014155875.1 Cepaea nemoralis
ACTCGTGAACGGAACGACGTAGCTCGGAACTGAACCCACAACCTTCGCAATGCGACGCAGGCGGTGTAACTACTTCGCAATATAAGCTCCCTTGGCTGTCCCAAGTCTACCTACCAGGCAGTATGTTTTGTTTATTATGTACTCTCCCTTGATCTGTTACTGCTATTACAACAACAACAACAACAACAACAACAACAACAACAACTGATAGTCATCAAACGCATTGATCGCTTCAAACAAGGATACAGATAAGTAACCTTTATATTTTCATATAGTGTTTTTCATGTAGTTTTGTGTCCGTTGGTGTTTGTTTGTTCTGTGCTGACGAAGGCTTTAGCCGCAAAGTCCATTTTGTTAATTGTAAGCGTGTTCAAGTAAAGCTCACAATCTACTTCTTGTTATTTAGTGATTCATTCATTGTCACGATCTGTCCGTAGCGGTACGAAATTGTTTTAATGAAACAATTTCTGCTCATGCATTCTAGAATGATACAATCACCTTCTTGATACAAGCGTAATGAATTTCGTGTCAAGAAAGGAAAACTCGAATTAAGACACTGCTTAAGTTGCAGGAATTGCCAAAAATGTTTTCAACAACATGAATCAGTTGTAACAACCAGAGAGATTAACGACTTAAAAATGAGAATTGTCAAATGTTAGGTTCCGAAGGTTGTGGGTTCGATTCCGGGCTACGTCTTTCTGTTCACGAGTGCATGTTTCTTGGAGACTGCTGGAGCTACGGAGTTCGGCAGGCCGCCTGCGGAAAAAGACCGAGCCATATGGGATAAAACCCGGTGCAATGAAGTCGATAATCTCGACTTTTAAGACTTTTTGTATATGTTCTCAGCATATACGCAGCATTTACTGTATTCTTGCCTTCTACGAATAAGGCTCCTGATTTCTTCGGGATTGCATTATATATAGAATTACATAATTCAGGAGGTATATCTCCAGTATCATATATTGTGTTCAGAAGTTTGGTGACATGGTCTATTCCATATTCTTCTAATGCAATTATTATTTCTATTGTGATGTTGTCTGGATCCGGGGTCTTGCCAGCTGTCATATGGTTAAGAGCATTCTGAACTTCCATCTTCAAAATTAATGGTCCCTTATTATTATTCCGAATATCATACTGTTCTTCTCTTGTATCATCATAAAGGTTTTTCACATAATCTGACCACGCATGTGAAATCTGATCTTTTTCTATAGCGATGTTGCCATCTTTGGTTTTTGGGCAACCCGTTGATGTGTGTGTTCTTTTGTTAGTGATGTCATTAATTATTTTGTGCATTAATTTGGTATTCCGGGTGTTGTGTTGGTTTCCAATTTCCCTGCAATTTTTCCCAAACCTCTTTGCACAGTTTTCTAAATTTTCTGTGAATCTGTTCATATTTTTCATTACTATTTTCGTTATTTTTTCTTATTTCCATATTTTTTAAGATGTCTTCCGTCATCCATTTCTTACGTCCCATCATCTTCATTTTTGGGATAGTTGTTTCTGCAGCTTGGTTGACTGATTTCTTTAATATTTCCAATTATTCGCTGACATTTTTGACATAATATTTCCATATCGGACAATGCATCAAATCAGTTCTTTGCCTTTACGTTGAGTTTATATTTGATCTCCTCGCTCTCAAATTTGTGTTTCTTGGTGTATATTTGACCTTTTTAAATTTTATATTATATTGGTTATGATTAATCTATAGTCACTGTAGCAGTATGCGTTTGGTAAAGCATATGCGACTTTTATGGCATTTCGAAATCTTCTGTTGAATAGAATGTAATCAATCTGATTTCTGATCTTATGATCAGGACTCCTCCATGTTCATACTCTCCTTGGTTGATGTTGCTATTAGGTGGTTCCAACAATAATCTCATGCTCTTTTGTTCACTATACAAGTCTGCATCCTCTTTCATTCTATCTCCCCAGTCTATACTTGCCTATTATGCATCCGTCCTGTTGATTTCCGACTTTGGCATTAAAGTCACCTATTAAGATAGTCAGTTATAAATGTTTATATTTCTTGAAGGCATTCACGAACTCATTATAAAATTCATGGATGCTGTAATCACTGCTGTCTGTAGTTACTTGTATGAAGTTGATATCGAAAGGTCTTTGTCTCAACTTTACTAGTAATATTCTGTCTGACACAGTCCAATATCCTTTGATCGATTTTGATCTCTCTATATCCATTATAATTGCTACCCAACGCTGTTTTTTTTCTGGCCACCAGAATGGATTATGCTACATTCTTCGGATGTTCTAATGCCCATTCCTTTCCATCTGGTCTCATATACACCTAACGTGTTAGTATTAAGTCTTCTCATTTCGTTCTTAATGTTATCAAATTTTACATCCCCACTCATAGTTCTGAAGACTCCGTGGCGAAGAAGTTACGGACGCAGTTCGTAATCCCGCATATCCGCGTTCGAAACACAGATGTGGGCGATTTTTCGGCAGACCGCCTTACGTTGGGTTTTATAAAATGGTATTGGTGCCGGTCGTTCAGAAAGAAATGGCAAACTACTGAACGTAAACTTGCCCAGGTGTCATGAACAGCCAAACTATGCTGGGGCTGACTGCTACGTCATGTATAGGATATGCAACTAACTAACTTTAACTCATAGTTCTAACATTCCATGTTCCAACTTTCAATGTTGGTGATCTTTTGTACTCAGTAGCCCGCTGACGGTCTGGAGTCACCTGGTGCACATGGCTGCCCTAACAACACGAGGCTGCTCCTATGGAGCACCCATGTACGCCGTTTCTCCGATTTTCGATGAATTGCAAAACATGTTTTTCTTGGCATCTGTAAAGAAGGTAGTTTGCTATTGCTTTCTTTCTTAGCATTGACCATACTGATCAATGACTACAGCCATTCTCTTAGCGGTTTAGCACCCGCATGTTGCCTCAGAAAATATCAATGCTTTTAGTATTCTGATTGTTGTTATTCTATCTGTTCAGTACTGAAAGATTTTATTTACATTCGGATTTGTAGAGCAATGTGTGTTCTGTTTTAAACTTAATGCTTTCTCATTTCCATTGGCTTACAGCAAATAGCCTTGCTATTACAAACCACTTACTTTCCGTATTTGTTATCAGTTGTTGCCATATATGTTTTATTGATTGTCATTATTTTTGTTGTTGCGGCTTTGAGATATAAATGTAGCATTTTGTTTTGCCCTTTCAATGACTTAACTAGGTTCTCAATTTCCATTTTGTTGTTGATAATATCGTTAGCTTATCGGTGTTCCGGAATTTTTATTCTCTTGATGGCAGTCTGATCAAGTGGTAACTTGTCAATATTTTGTCTAACATTCCTCGTAATTTCAGTGTACAAGAATTTCAGCTGGTTCAATTCGCACTTAACCCTCGAGGTCTGGTAAAAAATGAAACTGACTGTTAGTCGGCTTTGACTTTCCCTGAGGCTTCACCCATTGTCTTCGAACCAGTCTTCTCGATCTCAGTTAGTTAGTCGACAGATCATCCTCGTTGCACATCGAACCATTCAGTCCATAAGTGCTCGGATCCCCTCCTCAGCAAATCCCGCAGCGTGTAGCGGCTAACGACACCAGTTCTGTGTTGGTTTATCAATCTTCTTTGGCTTCTTGCGTAGTGTTCTTGTTTGGCCACACCTCTTTTAATTTGCTGTTCTCGCAGTCTGGCCATGGTTGTAGATTCACAGTCATCACTTGGTTCTCGCAAAAAGTCTTACTTCTCGTAGAGCATTCAGAATGTCAGCCTGGTCCATGGCGCGTCCGCCCTCCACAGTAGCCTTACCTGCGAGCTTGTCAGCCCGCTCAATTCTTTGTACTCCCGCATGCCCTGGCACGAAGATGAAACTAATCTTTGCCAGCCGAGACCGCTCCAGAGACAGCAACCACTCTCTTCGGATCCACCCCATCTCTATCCTCTTGAGCATGCTCATTGAGTCACTAAGGAAACATGCCCTAGTGAATGTCTGTGTCTCGAGCCATGTTATTGCTTTACTTACTGCCATGACTTCCATAGTCAGGCTACTTGTGGTCTCAACAAAAGCACCAGAGTCCTCCTTCACAATTCTCCCTCTGGCCTGAGCCGTAAAGGCCCATGAGCTTCTCACATGTCGGACGACCGACCCATCTGTGTAGATGACAGCATCACCGTCTAACGAATTCTCGAAAATCAACGCTTGTACTTCCGCCTCCACAGCAGCCGGATTTTCTTGTCTGCATTTTCTGTCTAGTTGGATGCAAACTGAAAAGGACGTACAGAAATCTGTTGGCACTTGTACCCACTCCTCGCCAGGTTCCAAGTCCTCAAGTGCACATACCTGTTGAAGAATGTCTTCGGCTTGACCCATCCACGACCTTCCTCTTTTTAACCTGCTGCTCTTCACCTTCCTAATTTCACTATGCAGTGGATGTTGTGTGTTTGCGTTAACTCTGAGGTAGGCACGTGCTCTGCAAATTTGTATTCTGTCTTCAATGGTTGGAAAATCAAGAAGGTAGCGCATCGCCCTGCATGCTGTATCTCTTGTACATCCAAGAATAATGCGCATAGCTTCGTTCTGTATCCTTTCCATCCTTTCTATCTGCTTACGGCTGAGAGTCAGGATCGCCATCGCATACTCAAAAACAGACATGACCAGCCCCTCGTATAGAAGACATAGATGGCGCTGCTCACAGTTTGCTGCCGCCATCACCCGCATCGCAGCCAAACCCCGCTTGGCCTTTGTTATCACCTGGTCTATGTGCTCATTATAAGCAAGGCTTCGATCAAAACGTATCCCCAGGTAATTCATTGCCTGCGTTCTTTCCACAGTCTCTGAACACAGATTTACCATTGGTGTTGGAGTGTTGACAATATGGTTATTCAGAGAGAACCATGTCACTGTTGCCTTTGTTGGGTTGACCATTGCCCCAGCTTCAACACACCAAGTACTTATGCGATTGAGTTCGGTTTGTAGTTCCACAGCAACCTGATCTCTATCCTTACCCTGACGATACACTAAAACATCGTCGGCATATGACAGTGTCCTCCCCGGTCCAGTGATATGCTCGCTGGCGATTCTCACAGTGTAGGCGTTGAACAGCACCGGAGATAATGGTGATCCCTGTGGTAGGCCAGGATATATTGTTGTTGGTTCCGAAGTCCAACTGCCACATCTGAAAACTACTTTCCGTTGGAAGAGGGCTGCAGCGATCCAACTAAGGAGGAAAGGACTTATCTTGAGCTCAAGAAGCTGAAGCATTAAGAAATCCAATGGTACTCTGTTGTACGCATCCTCAAGATCAATCGCTGCAGCAAAGGTTTCAATGCCTGAGTGGAAACCTTCATAGACGTCATGGGCAAAAACTGCTGCATTGGTCCAGGTTTCTCTTTTTGGACGGTACCCTCCCAGGGTAGGTGGGAAAACACCTTGCCTATCTAGCTGGCTTGATATTTTCCTGGCAATTAACTTCTCCATTAGCTTGCCTATTGTGTTCTGCATGGTTATTACACGATATCCCTGAACTTTTGTGTGGTCTTTGCCAGGCCTTCGGCAAGGGAATCAGATAGCTGTGTAACCACTGCTCCTATATTTTAGCGCTCCCTATACTGTTATTGTAAATGTCTGCTAGTTTCTCTAGCTCGTTGTCGGTACACCTATTGATGTCATCGTATCTTATGCCATCTGGCCCTGGGGCGCTGTTTTTTGATCGTCGAAGCACAGCCTTGATTTCTTTCACTGTCACTGTGTCTTCATCCGAAATGTTCTGGGCCTTGCATCTGTCTGAGGTGACCTCCTTGGCAAGATTTCGGCCTCTCATGTCTGTCTGGTTGCTCTGCTCTAGATAGCGTTCGAAGAGGGCTTTTCCCTTGTTCTCGTCAGTCCTCTGCCAGATGAGGTCAGCACCTTGGAAGTCATAAATTCTCTTATTCTTGGCTACCCCACTCATGCTTTTATGTAGTCGCCAGAACAATTTCAGTGACTTGTCTGTGCTTACTCTTTGACATACCTCTGCCCATTTTTCACTTTTAACCTCCTTAACTAGTTTTTTGAAATAGCTTACTTTCGTGTGCATCTTTCTTTCTAAGTGCATGCAGGGACTAGGATGGGCGCTTCTGTTCTTCTTCCAAACTTGGTACACAATAAAATGAACAAGTTTTACGTATAATGTACACTTCCGTTCACTGCGCATCGAAATTACGGAAGATACTACGAAACAATACAAACACCACTATGGCCCTAGTTTGGCGTTATATCGTCCTGTTCAAATGGGTGGTCACATTTGGCGATGATATATTATTCTTCGGCACTGGTTCAGGTCATTTAAATAAAGTTTCGCTTGCTCGACTTATCAAGTCAATTCTTTTCTATATCTAATACATATTTTCAAGTTGCTATATTTCGATAGTGGAATATATATATATATATATATATATATATGGTGTATTTGTAATGACCATGGGGTGTTTGAAAATATTGCCGTTCAAAATATTGTATTCACTCTCTGCGGAGTTCATGCAACATAAAAGGTAAATACAAAAATTGGAACGAATCGCTCCTCACCAAGATCGAACCAGCGAGCCAGCCACGACATAAGATATCAAAGAAGACCGAGAATACACGAAAACACAAGACATAGCTGGAGGGAGGATGACGACTGGTAAAGCTCCCTGAAGAAAACAACACCATATGACGGTGCGGGTAGACAATTATGCCAGGCCTTAACAAGTGTGCGACTCTGTCCAGACATGTAAGACCACTAGGATGAAACGAACACATTTGCAGACATTCACCTTTTTTAAAGAAACAGACAGACGCATCTATATTTACGAAAGAAGAAGTATTAGATACACTGTAAATGCCCCAAATACAACGAAATCGATATAGTCGATGGTTGAACGGGGCCATTCGATATATATATATATATATACCAAGTAATAAATCATTATAGTTGCATGTCAGAAAAATAATTATTTAAATGTATTGAACATGTTTTACTGAAGAGCTGTGAAGCATGGACTGTGTACTAACAAATTACTAATTACGAAAGATTTGGAAACAACATAGATGTGGTGTCTGAGATGAAGTTTGCCAACAGTTTGCCTGCCAAACTAAGAACAAGTGCTTGGAAAAGGCTAATGGACGTCGAACATTATATGAAACAGTATGGAAGAGATGGTTTACAATGAGAATAGTCTTAAACGTTGCAGTCAGCCTCAACATTCGTTGACTGTTTGTGATTTACTTGGCAATTTTATGTTCAGTAGTTTGCCATTAAATAAGAAGAGATGGTAACTTAAACAAAAACAATCAAATACAGGGGGTCTTGAAAAACTAGGAATGAAAATAGAGTTAATAAAATGAAAAATAAAAAAAAAGAGGCAAGTTAAATATTTCGGCCACGTTAAATGACACAACATTCTTATAAAGCCATTCGGGGGGGGGGGGGGGGGGGGGGGGTAAGACTGAATTCAAGCGAGCAAGAGATAGACAACCATAAAGTGGACAGATAACATCAAGAGATTGACGAACAACAATCTGAAAAGAACTGAATCTGAACGAACTGAAAGCAATCTGAAAGAATATACAATCGGTAAAATCAGGCGAGAAACCGGCAGTATTGGAGATCCATTGCAACCAACCTTCATTGTGGAGACGACACCTAATTGATTAATGAAAAGAGGCATTCGAATACATGGTGACAACTGGAAAGACCAATGGGAGAAGTAGCAGATGCAGACCAGGGGAAATAATGCTGGATGGACTGAAACGGTGGAATGAAGGAAAATCGCGAACGGAGCTTGTCCAGAACACTAGAATCGAGATTGCCTTTTCAGTTCACGAATGCATTTTCTCTGAGACTCCTGGGGGTCGTCGCTGGAGTTACAGGTGTTCGTTCTTTGTGCGATGTTTTCAGCGGGCGCCCTGCCGAAACGAACCGATCCATATGGGATAAACCCTGGGGCAATGAAATCGATCCTCTCGACTTTTGACGCAGTAATGTGTGGCTGCTGGTTTTCTAGTGACTGCCGCTTCCATCGACGATGCACTGTATTTTCTGTGGAGGACTTTTGTGTTGGCGTTCTGGCGGCGGCATTATGCACAGTGCACCTGTGCGGGATGTTGGCTTGTCGCGACTCCTGTCTATTCAACTTTTCACATAGGGCAGTGAGGAGCATTTCGTGTGATATTCACTGGCACAGGAACAGAGCATAATGTGGATGACTTGTTGCCGTAAAGTTGGAACCGCGACTAACTAACCAGCCAACCAACAAACCAACCAACCAACCAACCAACCAACCAACCAACCAACCAACCAACCAACCAACCAACCAACCAACTAACCAACTAACCAACCAACCAACCAACCAACCAACCAACTAACTAACTAACTAACTAGCTAACTAAGCTAAGCTAAGCTAAGCTAAGCTAAGCTAACTAAACTAAACTACCAACCAACCAACCAACCAACCACCCACTCACCCCCACCTTCCCCACCCCACCCCCACCCACCCACCCATCCAACCAACCAACCAACCAACCAACCAACCAACCAACCAACCAATCAACTAACTAACTAACTAGGATCGAGATCTGTTGAGAGACATGAACGGCTAGCCACATAGGAGGGCGTATGATAATGTTGAACATAACCTTTGACACTATTTTGTCGAACGAACTAACACTTCAAGTTACACTGCAAATTACTTTATTCTCTCTCTCTCTCTTCTCTCTCTCTCTCTCTCTCTCTCTCTCTCTCTCTCTCTCTCTCTCTCTCTCTCTCTCTCGCTCTCTCTCGCTCTCTCTCGCATATTTCGCCGCTCAGCAGTGGAACAGTCTTCCACAAGAAATCAAAGACATCACCAATCCCTACACATATAATCGCAAATTTTTCGAACACTATCTCAGTGCAGATTATCTTCATTCTTAATAATAATAAAAGCAATAATAACAATAATAAAACCCAAGTATAACAGCCAGTCTCCTTTTGGTAGACAGTATGTTCCCTGTAGCTAATGACAACTGCGACATCATTAATTAATTTTAGTGAGTCATGTAGTAGAGATTTTTGCATTTCTGCCATGCCTTTATAATGTATATTATTTATATTGGTGTTGTTCTCAGTTAGCCTCGAATTATGTGTGGATGAAATAATGCATGAAAGAGTGATGGAAGGGCAGAATGTTAGAAGGGCCTGCGTGCCTAATTATTAACCCTTTGAAAATAAAGATTGTTCATTCGTTAGTTAGTTCTCTCTCCATATTTGTACGAGAGCTAAATCCCCCATGTATTCATTTTGACGCCAAAACCAAATAAACCAAACCAGCTGAAAAACATGAACTACATTGTTTGCGAGGTCTTTGGAATATAAACAGTGTGTTTACGTGTTCGTTGACATCCGAGACAGCAAAGACCATAATTAAATTTGGCTCAGGGATTCAGGCAAGGAGGACAAGCAAGCCTCAATGAGCCAGACAAGCAGACCAACTTTCAACCAAAGACAATGCTTCTAGAACGCCATTTTGTGTTGTCTTGATCCAGCGAAGCAGATAATGCAAATTATGGGACAGTTCTTGAATTTAAACAAAGCAGACGTCCGTGCAGAGGCGTCACCAGTGCTGGGGTCAGGGGTGTGGGCCGTCCTGGGGGATTTCATCAGCAGGGGATGACACCAAAATAACGGTCTATAAATTTGTGTACGGCTTTTAAATTGATATGTATTACTTTGGAAATAGAATCTTCGTTGATAATTATAGCACTACATATGTTTACGCAGGTTAACATACACCAAAAGGAGTCGTCATTGTTTACTTGACCGCTGACTCTAATAAATTTATTAGACATGACACACACACATACACTCTCTCCCACACACATGTTGTTACACCACACACACACATACATTCACTGGGAGTGTGACATTTGTCTATCTCGATAGACAAGAAGATACATAACCACACCCATCCCCACACAACAGTAAAGTAACCTGTCTCCCTGAACACCAAATCCAACTGCATTACCAATTTACATGCAGGTGCCAGTCTACCTCATTGGCAGAACAAATTAATCATTAGTCATTAGTCGCGGTTCCAGCATCACAGCAAAGGGTCGTCCCCATTATGCTCCGTTCCCGTGCCAGTGAATATCAAATAAAATGTTCCTCACTGCCCCATGTGAAAAGTGGAAAAGACAAGAGTCTCGACAAACAATGGCCCGTTCATGCACACTGTGCAAAATGGCACCGCCAGAATATCACAACAAAAGTCCTCTACGAACTATACAGTTCAACCCTGATGGAATTGGCAGTCACTTTCTCAACCAGATGTTCACCCACAAAGTCTCGACGTTTCTAGATATTGCCGTTCCGTTTCTAGATGCTTTCTAGCCACCACGCAATTTTCCCTCCGAAATGTAGATCACGCAACAAAAAACCCCAAACAGATGCAAAGAAACACCTCACTATACATTATGCCGTCGCCAGAATGCCAACACAAAAGTCCTCCACGAAAGCACGGTTCATCGTCAAAAGAAGCGGCAGTCAACAATGAATACCAGCAGCCACACATTTCTGCATAAGGCACAAAAATCGGTCAATTCTGGGACATAGCCATCCGCCATTGCTCTGAAGATGCAGATCACGCTCCACAACCTCGAGCAGATTTAAAAGCATTTCACACGAAATTCACAGCTCACAGCGTCGCGCCACGGACTCAACTCAGTAGCAGGGCGACGGAACCGTAAACTACCAGTCCAACATGAGGAAAGTGCGAATGCAACGGTAGCCACGAGCATAAACACCCAGAGGCCTTAACCGTTTCACTGCCTATCCGCCATGCTGGGGACCGGAACAAAGAGGGGGTTGAATAACAGGGTGGTAGAACGCATACTCATTTGAATCGACTGAATAATAAACAGAGATTCTGGTAATCCCATAAAACATTCACACCGCAAAATCGTCTGCGTCATCAATAGGACGCCATATTTTGGAAACTGGTAACATGATTGATAGGTAAAATGCGTTTCGTGCGTTATTTAACACACAAAATTGTCGCATGTTAAAGCCGGTCGAGACAAATGCCAATAAGTTACAAAAGCCAACTTTGTGCAAACAAAAAGACATGATAGTCAGTTTAAAGTTACCGCTGTAGACAATTCAAATTACTGTTTGAATATGGTCTTGTATATTTCAGCTTGAAGGACTTATCTCATTGCTTTAGTTTACGTTGTGAGAATTCTGCAGCATGTACCTGACGAGATGTAGCGAATATTCCAGGCTATAAATCGTGCAATTTATTGTCTGTGTCTTCATTGTTCAAATTCACTACGGGAAAATATTGTTTTGAATATCTTTATATATAAATATACACAGAAAGACAGAACAGGCAGACAGACAGGAGTACAGACAGATATATAGATAAACAGATAAGCAGTCAGGCAGACAGACAGAGATACAGATAGACAGATGAACAGACAGACAGATAAATAAATAGAAAGACAGTCAGACAGACAGATAAAGAGACAGACAGAAAGAACGAACACACTTTATTTTCAAAGGGTTAAGAATTGGGCTCGCAGGCCCGTCTAACACTCTGCCCTTCTATCACTCTCTTTCATACATTATTTTATCTACACATCATTCTAGGCTAACTAACAGACGGCTATATAGATATATAGATAGATGAATAGATACATAGACAGACAGACAAACAGACATGCAGACGGACAGACAGACAGACAGACAGACAGATAGATAGATAGATAGATAGATATAGATAGATAGATAGATAGATAGATAGATAAATAGATAGATAGATAGATAGATAGATAGATAGATAGATAGATAGATAGATAGATAGATCTTTTCTTTATCTTTATCTTTATTTTCCAAGGGTTAAGAATTGGGCACGCAGGCCCGTCTGACATTCTTCCCTTCTTCTCTATTTCCTCTCATACATTCTTTCATTCAACATCACTTATGAAGCAAATCTTTGACAACAAAGAACAATAAGCATTACAACGCATGAAAATTAATCAATAATACATGACTCACTGAGGCAATGTGTTTAACATGGGCATTATAAATACCTAAGGAAGTTGTAACGTGCCATACATATGGGAATGTTTTTTGGCTAGTTGTCGTTTGAGATAATTTACCATTATTATTGTCTTTTTTGTTGTTTTATTGTTTTTTTTATGGGGGCATGTAGTCTGTACTGAGGTAGTGTTCAAACAGGTTGCGAATGTATGTATAATTATTGGTAGTGTCTTTGATTTCTTGTGGAAGATTGTTCCACAACTGAGCGGCAGAGTATGCTAAGCTTGTTTTATATAAGTCTATCCTAGGTTTAGGGACATGAAGTATATTTAGTCGTTCGCTATGTCTTGCGTTATATTTAAACAATGGCCAAAGGTAGCTTGGAGCATTTTGAAATTGGATTTTGTGAATTAGTTTAGCTTTATTAAATAGTAGGCGTTTGTGGAGTGGCAGTAACTGAAGACATTCATGTAGGTTAGAGTTGTCTGTAAGCTTATCACCATTGATTAAACGCACTGTAGATAGATAGATATGTACATAGGCAGGTAGTTATCATGTTCTTGACACAGCAAATCTTTGTCTACATTCTGCCTCTGCACATAAGCAAACCCCTCACTGCAATCAATGAACAATCAGAAAAACAGGAAATAAATGACCAGCTTCAAAACATCAACTATCAAAACTTACAGTAATGCGAACAGGAATCGTGTATAGTCTCATAAAAAGACAGGAAAGTGCAGCTCAAAAATTGCTAAGGGAAAGTACAGTATTGCTTCCCAAATTGCTTCCAAAAGTAAAATTGCCGTCTTAGTAGTGCTGCATTCGTATCAAATGTTCGAAGTCTGATTCAAACTTAATCAAACACGAAGCTATTAGCCTGTCACTGGTGTCTGGGAATTTGATCTTCATCTTGCGGTCATCGGAGAGTTCTCCAAGGGCGTCTCCAAGAGTGCTTGTTTATGTTCTCTTGCTTTGAGCTCAAGCGTAATCAACATACGTTCTACAAGTAGAGAGTGCACTGGACTGATTTTGCGGCACTGTTGGCTTTCCCAATTACCGGTATCAATGTGAACCCACTCCGGCTTCTGGAGTACTTGTAATTTACATTCCCAAGTCTAGGACGAGAAGTCAAATTTGTCTGATCGACTTGAGGAATGAACCCCCTAAACTACGCCCAGCAGCGGAAGTTTAAGCGAGTTAAACCTCTAAATCACACAGAGCTTAACTCTTGGTCTCATGACTGTTCTCTCGCCTCATACACCAGTATGCCCAAGGTGTCTGCAGCTTAGTTGAGTTGAGTTGAGGCGAGCTTAGAACCGACATCACTGCACTCAGGACATTCCTATACGCTCTCCGTCCCCTCGTTCAACAGCCAGCGAAGAGTCATACTACTAATCGGCACCACAGCTATTTGATTCAAAGTTCTCCTTGTCTTCCCTCTCAGTTTTGAGATTCTTCCAGAACTCCTGCCGATGCCCCTCAATATCATTCTTTCCACATATGGGTTCTCCGTCTATTCCCCCGCATTCCCCACCTGGTCCCACAGGCGCTCGACCACCTCTCCTTTGTCCATAGGTAATTTACCAACAAGAGGAGCCTATCAGCCTGTTCATTCCTCAGCACTCCCGCTTGGCCAGGGCAAAAAAAAAAAATAATGCATATAATTCTCAAAATCTGTAACCTCTGAAGCGAGGATAACCATTCCACACGAAACGTTCCTTTCCACGTTACTTAGCATACTCCTTGAGTCCGTAATAAATGCAATGTGTGTTCCAGTGGTCGCCTCTATGAAACGGAATGTGGCTGTTACTGCCTCCACCACCATTCTCATGCTGGAGGTCGTAGTCTCATATGCCAGACTCTCCATTTTCAAGCATATTCTGCAGCTTAGCGATTGGATGAGCTCTTTAAGATAATAAAATACCTTAAGCCATGAAGGTATCATGACCTCCTTAGGCCGAATGTCTTCGGGTAGCTTCAGCTGAGCGAGTGTAAACACACGGAGGATAGTCCAAGCTGCTAATGGATGAACATGATGTTGCCTCGGGATATGGGTTGGAGACTTTCGATAATAAAATACCTAAACCTATGAAGGTATCATGACCAACAAGGCCGAATCTCAGCCAATCAGTACGTACAGTGTTGAACCATGACCTAGTTACATCCTAATATAACGCTCTGGAGCGCTTATGGGAATGCCCCGAATGCTGTGATAGTCGATTCCTAAATCAATCAATCAATCAATCAATCAATCAATAACGCTCTGCAGACGTGAAGTCCCTGTGCCGGTCACGCTCACGTCATTTGTATCTAAGTGCAGAGAGGGCACAAAGAGATCTACCTTAAGTCCCCATGGAGATGGTACTTCGGTACCGCGTAGGGAGGAAAGATTATACATCATGCTTACTCCGATAGATGCCTTTTTCAGTACCCAGACACCTGAACGTCCTTGCACCGGTCTGAGTGGTTAAAGCTCAGTCTTCCGGGGGTTTAACCAACAAACCAACAAAAAACTTATCCAGCTAACTAATTAACAAACCGAAGAACCAGCCAACCTATCAGTCAACCATTTAAAACGCTAGCAAGCAATTAACCAATCAATGCATCAACAAAGCAACCAACCAGCCAACTAGCTGAACAATCAGCCAGCCAAACCAGTAGGCAAATAAGTAACAAACTAGTCTAGGAACCAACCAACCAATCAATCACCCAACCAACCAATTAGCAAACCAAAATACCAGCCCACCTATCAGCCAACCATGTAAAAGCAAACCAAGCAAGCAACTAACCAACCAACGCATCAAACAACCAGCCAACCACTCAGCCAAGCAGCCGAACAACCAGCCAACCAAGCAAGCAACTAACCAACCAACGCATCAAACAACCAGCCAACCACTCAGCCAAGCAGCCGAACAACCAGCTAACCAAGCAAGCAACTAACCAACCAACGCATCAAACAACCAGCCAACCACTCAGCCAAGCAGCCGAACAACCAGCCAACCAAGCAAGCAGACAAATAAGCAACAAACCAAGTTAGCAATCAACCAACCAATCTGCCAGTCAACCAACGAACCAACCAATCAATTAGCTAGCCAACCAACCAACGAACCAACCAACGAACCAACCAGCGAACGAACGAACCAACCAACCAAGCAACCAACCAACCAACCAAGCAACCAACCAAGCCACAGAGCAATAAGTTGTAATCTACCAACACCAACATTTTATACAAGCCGTCATACACCTAGCACATACATTTCGTTTTTATCGTCTGCTTCTGCACTGAATAAAAACTATATGCGCTTAGGTATAACAATGCATTCAGTAACCAACTCTACATTAACTTAGAAGGAACACAGCTATTGTAAAACTTTATAACCGTTTATGATGAAAATAGAAATCGACCAGCTCGACATGTCTATTTAGAAACTTGTAAATAACTGAGAATTTTCTGTGTTTATTTCCCCCCACCAAAGTACAGCTATTCGTAGTTTGGAAAATGGCGTTCAGTGATTGGCTAAATTTGGCATGTCCCTGATTACAACGGAAGCCTCTGCAACAGGCAAAATCAAGGAAGTGTGCGTATATGTGTGCGAGCGTTCATAATTGTGTATGTGTATATAGGCCAGTTATTTAAGATCCCTGTCATCATCATCATCATCATCATCATCATCATCATCATCATCATCATCATCATCATCATCATCATCATCATCATCATCATCATCATCATCATCATCATCGTCGTCGCCATTGTCGTCATCATCATCATCATCATCATCATCATCATCATCATCATCATCATCATCATCATCATCATCATCATCATCATCATCATCATCATCATCATAATCATCGTCGTGGCCATCGTCGTCGTCATCATCATTATCATCATCATCATCGTCGTCATCATCATCATCATCATCATCATCATCATCATCATCATCGTCGTCGTCATCATCATCATCATCATCGTCGTCATCATCATCATCATCATCATCATCATCATCATCATCATCATCATCATCAGTACGAACGAACAAACTTTACTTTAAAAGGGTTAAGTAACGGACAACACATACACCCGTCTAACACTCTGCCCTTCTTATCTTTCTTTCATACATTATTTCATCCATACATCACTTACGAGGCTAACCGAGAACAACAATAACAACAACAATATCAATATCAATATATATATATATATATTATAAAGGCATGGGAAATGTGCAAAAATCATTACTACCCGACTCACGAATATTAGTTACAGATGTGGCGATTGTTATTATCTGTGGGGGACATACAATACTACCAATAGGAGACTGTTATACTAGGGCAGTAGTTCTCAACCTTTTTTGGCCCATGTAACCCTTCACCATATGTTCAGAATGTCACCCCCCCCCCCCCCTTCCGTATTTTCTGCATATAAATTCCCCCTCTCCCGCCCCTCCACAGTATACGTAAAAATGGAAGCTAGCATTTAATAACACATACTAGAACAAGTCTGGACGTCTACATAAAACATGATTTGCAGGTCTACTTACGTTATAAAACGAATTTCAGAAGGGTGAGAAGTACAGAACCGTAAAGTATGGAGGGAAAAAACAATATCAAGTAATCGGTTCTCGTATTAACGCGATCTTGAAATAATCTTAATCCCCCCACCCCATGGAAACCCTAAACTTCCCCACTGGGGGGGGGGGGAGAATTCCCCACCGGTTGAGAACTACTTTACTAGGGGAACAGAGGAATGAGAATAGGGCGGAGGGGGCGGGGAGATGAATTAAATGCTGGTGTCTATTCGTCTATAAAAATATAGATGTAACACCACATGACTAATACGCCCAAGGCGTGTAGAAGAGCTATTGACTCACTTAATAAAATGTGAAGGACCCTTTTACCCAAGGCATGTACAAGAGCTATTGACTTACTTAAAAAATGTGAAGGACCCTTTCACCAAAGGTGTGTGTACAAGAGCTATTGACATATTTAATAAAATGTATAGGACCCTTTTACCCAAGGCGTGTAGAAGAGCTATTGACTTACTTAATAAAATGTGAAGGGCTCTTTTACCCAAGGCGTATACAAGAGCTATTGACTTACTTAATGAAATTTGAAGGGCCCTTTCATCCGCCGTGAAACGTAATGGATATACGACTATAGTTCAATATGTTTATAGACAATACGCACTTTATAAGTGATACAGCTAATACTGAGCCGACAGCGTTTATCTCCCAGGATATTCTAGGGCTGTGGTATACTGGATTCCCAGGTCAATTTTTAAAAAAGCCCGTCTCGGTAAGGTTTCGAACACAGTGCCAAGCAAACATGATAGCTACTGCGCTACGGCTACACTTCTGTGAACGAAGTATCTTCTTATAGTCCAAGCTTTATGAGCCTGGTGTCTGTCCAGCCTTCTGTCTCTTGTGCTACAAATAATCTCATACCTACATACCTCCACTTCCACGATGTCAAACTCTCCAACCTTCTGTTTCTAGTGCTGCCAATCATCTCTGATACCGACTTACGTCCATGCCATTATGTCAAACTCTCCAACCTTCTGTTTCTAGTGCTACCAATCATTTCTGATACCGACATACCTCCATGCCATTATGTCAAACTCTCCAACCTTCTGTTTCTAGTGCTACCAATCATTTCTGATACCGACATACCTCCATGCCATTATGTCAAACTCTCAAACCTTCTGTTTCTAGTGCTGCCAATCATCTCTGATACAGACATTACGTCCCACTCGACATTATGTCAAACTCTCCAACCTTCTGTTTCTAGTGCTGCCAACCATCTCCTGATACCGACTTACATCACCCCCCCCCCCCCCCCCCCACGCCATTATGTCAAACTCTCCAACCTTCTGTTTCTAGTGCTACCAATCATCTCTGATACCGACATACCTCCATGCCATTATGTCAAACTCTCCAACCTTCTGTTTCTAGTGCTGCCAATCATCTCTGATACCGACATCCCCCCCCCCCCCACGCCACGATGTCAAACTCTCAAACCTTCTGTTTCTAGTGCTGCCAATCATCTCTGATACCGACATCCCCCCCCCCCCCCCACGCCACGATGTCAAACTCTCCAACCTTCTGTTTCTAGTGCTGCCAATCATCTCTGATACCGACATACCTCCATGCCATTATGTCAAACTCTCCAACCTTCTGTTTCTAGTGCTGCCAATCATCTCTGATACCGACATACCCCCACGCCACGATGTCAAACTCTCCAACCTTCTGTTTCTAGTGCTACCAATCATCTCTGATACCGACATCCCCCCACGCCACGATGTCAAACTCTCCAACCTTCTGTTTCTAGTGCTACCAATCATCTCTGATACCGACATCCCCCCACGCGACGATGTCAAACTCTCCAACCTTCTGTTTCTAGTGCTACCAATCATCTCTGATACCGACATCCCCCCACGCGACGATGTCAAACTCTCCAACCTTCTGTTTCTAGTGCTGCCAATCATCTCTGATACCGACATCCCCCCACGCCACGATGTCAAACTCTCCAACCTTCTGTTTCTAGTGCTACCAATCATCTCTGATACCGACATACCTCCATGCCATTATGTCAAACTCTCCAACCTTCTGTTTTTAGTGCTGCCAATCATCTCGTACCGACATTCCTCCACGCCTAACTTTCCAGCATCTTCCATCCTGGTCACTCCCTGTCCCTCTTCCCCTCTAACCTTCCCATTGTGACGACATACTGCAGCTTTCCCATTCTCATGACATGCCTAAAGAATGTTGACTTTCCCATTCTCATGACATGCCTAAAGAATGTTGACTTTCCCCTTCTCATGACATGCCTAAAGAATGTTGACTTTCTTCTCATGCGAGTAACCAGTTATTTTTGTGAGTTAAACTTCTTTGAAGACAGTTTCATTGTTTAGTTTAGTTTAGTTATTTTAGTTTAGTCGATGAATCAACATCACGGCACACGGGTGTACCCCATAAGTGTTCCTTTCTCCTCCTAACTCAAACCTGAGTCTTGAGAAACTCAGTTCAGTGCATGAACTCCGTAGCGAGGATCCTGAAATACTTTGGGTAGATTTTTACCTCGAAATTTTGCCCGGGCAGCACCTTTAGGCTATTCTTTATCGTTTTCCAACTGTCAACGGATTTTTCACGTGCGCAACAATACACACGGGCGTCCGATCTCACTACCCAGAGACCAGGGTACATTTTATTACTAGAAGTCCACGTGGAAAAAATCCGGTCCTCACCAGGCATTGAACCCGCGACATCCAGCACTCGAGGCGGATACCATACCTCGTGACCACATTGTTCTTTCTATCAATCTGCGGTGTTGGCATTATTCTTCTATGAAACCAGATATACGTAATTATTATTCTTCTATGAAACCAGATATACGTAATTATTATTCTTGTCTGCTGCTCAGCATTAATTTTACCTGACGTCGGTGAAATGAAAGACCAGAAAACTGAAATTGGCTACGTGCAGACAGTCCACCAATCAGGTAAAATTAGTCATAGACAAATATCAGGTAGAAATAGCCACAGCCACATATGCGGTAGAAGTATCAATTGTCATATATCAATTTGAAGTATCAGTGCCCATATGTGAGGTTAGTTAGTTGCATATCCTTTACAGCACGTTGCAGTCAACCCCATCGTTTTTGTCTGTAATTTCTTGGCACGTTTACATTCAATAATTTGCCATTGCTTTCGGTACTTCCGACACACATACCATTTTCTAAAAATCAACGCATGGTGGTCTGCTACCAAATCACCCGCAGCTGTGTATAGAACTCATTATGCGGTATTACGGATGAAGTCCGTAGCCCCTTCGACACAGAGTCGTATATACATACATGTATAAGTAGCAGTAGCAGTAGCCATATATCAGGTAGAAGTAGCAGTAGCCATATATCACGTAGCAGTAGCATTAGTCATATATCAGGTGGAAGTAGCCATAGCCATATAATAGGTAGAAGCAGCAGTAGCCATATATCAGGTAGAAGTAGCAGTAGTCATATATCAGGTAGAAGTAGCCATAGCCATATAATAGGTAGAAGTAGCAGTAGCCATATATCAGGTAGAAGTAGCAGTAGTCATATATCAGGTAGAAGTAACCATAGCCATATAATAGGTAGAAGTAGCAGTGGTCATATATCAGGTAGAAGTAACCATAGCCATATAATAGGTAGAAGTAGCAGTGGTCATATATCAGGTAGAAGTAGCCATAGCCATATATCAGGTAGAAGTAGCCATAGCCATATATCAGGTAGCAGTAGCATTAGTCATATATCAGGTGGAAGTAGCCATAGCCATATAATAGGTAGAAGTAGCAGTAGTCATATATCAGGTAGCAGTAGCATTAGTCATATATCAGGTAGCAGTACCATTAGTCATATATCAGGTGGAAGTAGCCATAGCCATATAATAGGTAGAAGTTGCAGTAGTCATATATCAGGTAGAAGTAGCAGTAGCCACATATCAGGTAGAAGTAGCCATAGCCATATAATAGGTAGAAGTAGCAGTAGTCATATATCAGGTAGAAGTAGCCATAGCCATATAATAGGTAGAAGTAGCAGTAGCCATATATCAGGTAGAAGTAGCAGTAGCCATATATCAGGTAGAAGTAGCCATAGCCATATAATAGGTAGAAGTAGCAGTAGCCATATATCAGGTAGAAGTAGCCATAGCCATATAATAGGTAGAAGTAGCAGTAGTCATATATCAGGTAGAAGTAGCAGTAGCCATATATCAGGTAGCAGTAGCAGTAGTCATATATCAGGTAGAAGTAGCAGTAGCCATATATCAGGTAGAAGTAGCCATATATCAGGTTGCAGTAGCAGTAGCCATATATCAGGTAGCAGTAGCCATATATCAGGTAGCAGTAGCCATATATCAGGTAGCAGTAGCTGTAGTCATATATCAGGTAGAAGTAGCAGTAGTCATATATCAGGTAGAAGTAGCAGTAGCCATATATTAGTTAGAAGTAGCCTTAGCCATATATCAGGTAGAAGTAGCCATAGCCATATATCAGGTAGAAGTAGCAGTAGCCATATATCAGGCAGCAGTAGCATTAGTCATATATCAGGTAGAAGTAGCCATAGCCATATAATAGGTAGAAGTAGCAGTAGCCATATATCAGGTAACAGTAGCATTAGTCATATATCAGGTAGAAGTAGCCATAGCCATACATTAGGTAGAAGTATTAGTAGCCATATATCAGGTAGAAGTAGCAGTAGTCATATATCAGGTAGCAGTAGCATTAGTCATATATCAGGTAGAAGTAGCCATAGCCATATAATAGGTAGAAGTAGCAGTAGCCATATATCAGGTAACAGTAGCATTAGTCATATATCAGGTAGAAGTAGCCATAGCCATACATTAGGTAGAAGTATTAGTAGCCATATATCAGGTAGGAAGTAGCAGTAGCCATATATCAGGTAGCAGTAGCATTAGTCATATATCAGGTAGGAAGTAGCCATAGCCATACATAGGTAGAAGTATTAGTAGCCATATATCAGGTAGAAGTAGCAGTAGCCATATATCAGGTAGCAGTAGCATTAGTCATATATCAGGTAGAAGTAGCCATAGCCATACATTAGATAGAAGTATTAGTAGCCATATATCAGGTAGAAGTTGACACGTCTCTCACTCCAGCTTTCCCAGTCTGTCATCATCTTACTCTTATCTAAATAATGGTTCGGGTTCATACAGGCAACAATACACTGTTCGCTAGGATATAGAACATTTATTGTATAAAGTGTACAGTTGGCGCAGTGGGTAAACAGACCCGCGCTCTCTTATATTACATATCACAGATAGTTAAACATCAAACATATAGTTGTCATACAACAATCTAGCACACTATCTAGCCTAAGTATATCTATGAATATCTATGAGTCCCTCTCAGGCAGGCCTTGTTGTCTCTCTCCAGTCCGTTTGTCCTCTGCCGGTCTCCGCGTGTCCTAACTCGACACGGGCGGTAACTCTGTCCGAGTTCCTCGTGGACCCCGCATTAGGCGGGCCACATCAGTGTCCACGGAATTATGGACTTGGTGACCAGCTCTTTCGAGAAGGTTCTAGATTACTCGGGTCCTGCGCGACTCAATGGTATCCCTTGGGTTGGAGTTGCAGCCCTCTACTAGATATGAAAGTGAGGCGGTGACAGGATCCCCCCTCCCCCCTGACATGATTTTTTTGTTGGGTAATTAGATCCGTTCTAATTCTGTCACCGAATCACATAAAGTTGGTGTTTGTAGTTTGGTGGATAGTAACCTGGTAACCTACCTACTAGCACTAAAAACTCATGTATTCTACCATACAACACTTGTCTGATTTGGTGCAGAGATCCCTGTCTCTCGTGTGCTTAAATATGCTTATCAGACCGAAGTTACGTGGCGTTTTAGTAGTTGTATTTACAACTCGCCCTTCTCATAGTACCCGAAATGGTACCCAGACAAATAACCCCTATATAAAAGAGGGTTAACAAGACCGAAGTCTTGGCTAAATAAGTACACCTTCAAATCTTGATCTGTGTGTGTATTTCTATACACTTTTACTCCCGTATGTTATATAATGCTAAATATGTAGTTACCTTGTTCTTTTATCCCCCTCAGACTACATGTGTCCCTGTTGGCTTGTTAGTGTGTTAACTAATAAGTTGATGTATATAATAAAGTGACTGTATTTTAAATTGATAGTGTTGAGTTTTGAGGTTTGTGTAACGTGCGTGCTGAATGTGTGGTGTAATTCCAAGCGTCACGAGTTGGGATAACCTCAATCATGTAATACTGCACTGTGTGCAATACCTGACTAGGCATTCCAAGTAGTGGTGCTTAGATGTATCCTAACTGCTAAACTAAGTATATTACAATAACTACTAAATTAAACTCACTACTAAACTAAGTTCTATACATGTATTGACAAATTAGACAAGTCATGCACTTTTACATGGAAGACGCAGACAAATTACAATGAATACGTTTTGCGTACAATTTGTCCGCCAAGTGTATCGTTCTCTCATTTAATCCTTTCACGCAGTCATTCACTCATCTGTCATTCAAAATAGTAATTGGCTAAAATATATACTTAAAGTTGAGGTAAGCGTTATTGCCCTTAGAAAAAATGGGCTAGGGGATATTTGCCCTTTAAGAAAATACGTACTTTTTGTACGATGAATGAAAAATAGGTTATAATTTAACTAGAGACACTTGTATAGGACGGTTATTTAGCCTATGAATGGTACCGTCTGTAATATTAAAGTAGAATATGTACAAGTTACAGGTTAACACAATTTATATACATCATTAATGGAAATCTAATACATATTTAATAGTAAACTAATTAATTACATAACTCCAACGATGATGTGCGCGGTTGACGTCCCTTCGTTCGTGTGTTATGCCATGAATGTTAAAGTTAGTATGGCTGTCTCTTGAGTGTTGTCGTCGATGTTGTTCTGTTTCGGCTGTTTGCAAAGATTTGTAGCAACAGCAAGTATGGATTGCTCTCACTGTCCCGTATGAATATTACAGTGTTCAGAGATAGTTCACTGGTTGATATTATTGGTTGAAATAAACACAGTTACTGTTTCTTGCTGGAATCGTTCTAGAGCTTAGGCATTTGCTGGTATAGTTCTTACAATATAGCTCTTCACGTATGTTTATGGGTGTCGTACTCTAGCAGGTGTAGAGTCACACTGTTATATGTAACGGACTAAAAGTATCACAGTTTATAGTGTGGCTACTGGCCAATGTGATAAGAGTCATTCTACTGGCGCATTTGTCTGCCGTGATAAAAGGTCAGCCACTATGTTATCGGTGCCCTTAATATGGCGAATTTCAAAGTCAAAGTCCTGAAGTAGAAGACACCATCTTTGTAACCTGTTGTTTTTGGGCGACCCATGGTTAAGGACTAATAACGGCGAACTGTCTGTGAGGACCACAAAGTGGCTTCCCAAGAGGAACTTAGATAATCTCAATATACAGAACAATAGGCTCAAACACTCCAATTCTACTGTGGCATAACGAGTCTCAGCCTTCTTCAGTTTGCGGCTTACGTAGAGGATCGGGTGTCGTACGCCATCCACTTCCTGCATTAAACATCCTCCTATTGCGATAGCGCTCGCATCTGTGGTCAAAATAAAGGGTAAATCTATGTTGGGTAATCGTAAGACTGGCGGATTAGAAAAAATATGTTTCAACCTACACATTGCATCATCTAAGCTGGTACTTTTACAAATTTTTGATGGATGATCTTTAGTTAACATATCAGAAAAGACTGAGGTGAGTTCTGCCCAATGTGGAATGAATTTAGAATAATAGTTAATCAGACCTAGTAAACTTCTAATCTGCTTCTTTGTGGTAGGCACTTCTAGATTAAGGATCTTGGAAACAATTTTATCATCAGTCAACAATTTTCCTTCAGAAATTCTATGACCAAGGAAGTCTATTTGTGTATAGCCTATTTCAACCTTGGAAGGTTTGATAGTAAGTCCAAAGAGAGAGATTTGGTTGAAGACTTGCTTTAGGGTGAGTAAGTGAGAAGTCATATCAGAAGAATGGACGCATATATCATCAATATAAGCAACTACATAATTAATTCCGTGTAATAACAATCTTGTTAGTCTCACAAATGTGGCCGGTGCGTTCTTCAGGCCAAAAGGAAGATATAGCCATTCGTATAAACCGAGAGGTGTTGCGAATGCTATTATATGTCTACAAGAAGGGTGTAGTGGAACTTGCCAATATCCTTTCGCTAAATCTGTCTTAGAAAATAAGGATGATTGAGCCATATCTAAAATAAGATCTTCACAACTGTTCATTAGGCTCTGCATCCGTTGTTGTTCTGGTATTCAATATTCTATAGTCGATGCACAAGCGGATTGTCTGGTCTTCTTTTTCACCAAGACAATCGGTGAAGAATATTGAGACATAGATTTTTGAATAATGCCATTCTTCTCTAAATCTAAAATTTCTTATCTAAATTAGAATCTGTAATGGAGAGGAATAGAATATGGTCTACATTGACCGGTCTCAGATCTGTTAGCACAATTGAATGTGTTATTCTATCAGTGCGTCCAGGTTTGTTGGAAAAGATCGTCTTATAGTCGTCTAGGAGCGTCAAAATGTCCTGTCGCTGTTGTTGTGTCAAATTGTCAGAGATATGTATGTCCTTTATACTTCCGTCGTCAGTCATAATTGGTACAGGGATTTCAGTATTGTCCATGTCTGTCTGATTTATCACAGATGCTACAGTTTGTAAATTGTCTTCAATGTCATTGTCGTCGTCGTCGAGATGGATCGTCAATATGTCGTCAAATTTGTCGTCGTGTCACTATCACAGATTGTCGGTAATGTCCATATGTCTTCGTCGTTTTCGTCCATCGTAAGCCGTGCGTCGTTAACGATGCTTCGTTTGTCGAGGGTGTCATTCCGTTGGGAATTGTCGTTTCGTCTCCGTCAACAGTTTGTTGCGTCTGTTCATTTGTCTCATTGTCCTGTCTAGCATAGTATGGTTTCAACATATTTACATGAAATATTTTTAACTTTCCATTTAAAGAGATTTCGTAATCTACTTCTGAAATTCTTCTAATGATCTTAAAAGGTCCCTGCCAAGAGGTTGATAGTAAATCTTTTGTCAGGTAGTAGAAGTAAAATATCCTGACCTGGATGTAGGCACAATGGTTTTTGCCCCTCTACTTGGCGTAATGCCTGTATTTTAAAACCTTTCTCCTGTAGTGATTGTCTGGCCAATATACAAGAACGTATGATTTTGTCTCTGGTATCAGTGACCAAATCATAGGTGGAAATGGGAAGTTGGCTATCTACAGGTTGTGATATGATCTCTTTTAAATGGTGAGAGGTCCTCTTGGGTTCGCTCCATACATCAATTCGAAGGGAGAGAACCCTGTACTTGATTGAGGGACTTCTCTGTATGCGAACAGCACCGTTGGGAGAAGTATGTCCCAATCGGCTGGATTTTCAGCTGTCACTTTAGATAGCATGTGTTTCAGGTCCCCATTAAGCTTTTCGCAGATACCATTTGCGGCCGGTCGATAGGGACTGGTGAAACACTGCTTGATGCCTAGTAACTTAGTTACTGATTGGGTGGCATTAGATATGAACTGGGTACCTCTATCAGGAATGATTTTCTCCGGGAAAGCCAAAACGGGAGAAAATATTTAGTAATATGTCCGTCACATCCTTAGAGGAGATAGATCTTAATGGCAGCATTTCGGGCCATCTTGTACATAAATCCACAAGAGTAAAAATTGTACCTATTCCCCTTATTCGATATGTGATTCAACGGACCTACTAGGTCAACTGCCACGATTTGGAAAGGCCTCGAGGCAGTTGTCGTTGATTGGGACTTCTGCTGTAGGGTTTTCTTCCCTTTTTCCCAGTCTCTGACATATATCACAAGATCTACAGAAGGTTTTTTATCTGTTGGCAAAACTTTGGCCAATAAAATTGGGTGAGGACTCTAGCCCTGGTCTTTTCATACCCCATGTGACCTCCAAAAGGGGAGTCATGGGCTAATTTTAGCACTTTGTCTCGATGTGCTTGTGGTAACACTACTTGCTGTGTCGTGGTCTGGTTTGTTGTGTAAAATCTAGTTAAGATGTTATTCTGTAGCTTAAATGTCCACGATGCGTTTTTAGTAACTTTTGGTTTAAGTCCAACTAATTTAAAGTATGGTGCAAGTGTTGTATCTGCTTTCTGTTCATTACCAAAAGTGATGTTAGTTAAGTTTGGCGCTACTATTTCTAATGATTCCTGCAGTTGGTCCGTGTTGGTTTTGTGGGTTGTCTGTCGTGTTATTGCGTTTGTGTGTTGTGTGTTTTGTTGCACATTTACAGGTTCGGTACTTGGTAGTTTGGTAGCATCCTCAATTCGAGGTTTTAATTCGGTCGTATCGTTTCTAGATTCGACCGCCCCTGCATTGTACACTTCGGTAAATTCTTTCTGAATTACCTCAGTGGTTGTCTCCCTTGGTATTTTGGCAGCTTGAGACAAGCAAGAATGGTGTTTCTCTTTTGCGTCGCTATTCGTGTGGTGGATACCGTGTTTTTGCTCCCACATTTTGATTTCTATTTCAGAGCATGGATGTATGTTGGGTAAATTACCAAGTATAATATCCGCGACTGGACTTTCAAGGGCAGCACACAATACTCGCCCAGATATGAACGGTGTTTGAATTTCGACCAAAGCAAGGGGGTATTTCTCTATCGTACCTGAGAATGTGCGACACGTCACATGTTTGTCTGTGTAGTCTTTAGCGTCTATTAATGTTTTCTTAACCCCACAGAGCGTTGCCCCGGAATCACGAATTAACGTGCACTTTTGTTGTTAACAAACCCTGTAAAAAAAACTAGCTTGCCTGTAGATGACAACGCAGCGTTAGCTGTTTCATTTGAAATAGGGACGTGTGTCCACAATGTATTGTTGTGTCCAGTTGGAACTTCGTACAGGTGTTGCACTTACTGTCTGTTATGGTGTTTATGATGTGTACAGCATTCCCAAGCTCGCTTTCATTGTCGTGTTTGATTGTCACATTCATTCAGTGACTCAAGCTCTTCGTCAGACGACGTTTCTACTATGCAGCATTGGCCTGTTTCAATAACTTTCGGCCTTCACAATTCTTATTATAGTGACCCCAGCTATTGCAGAAATAACATTTAATTGCTCTGTGGTAAGCCATGCGTTTAGCTGTTTGCTTCTCCACCATTTTTTAAGGTGTTGAGGGTAGGTGGGTGCTTTGTCGCAACATCCCGTAACTGTCGTGATGGTAATTGCAATATTGGCATTGTACTACTTTACCGACATTGGATCGTGGTTTAAATCTACTCTGTGATTGTTTTGGAGTATTTGGTGTTCACTACTGCAGCTGCTGTATCATTGTGACTTATGTTGAGCTGAAAAATATCCTATTTGCTGTGAAAAATGCATTCCCCTTTGCCTCTATTTCCTGAATACTCTTACAGTCCATTTGTTTTAAGAACTTGGCAAAAGGTGTGGGATGGTGCTAACTATTTTATCTATTATAATAAGCTCCTTAAGTTTATCATGGCTAGTTGTTGGTTTTAGCCGAGTTAATCCATTTTGTGCATATGTCTTGGACTGTACTGACATAATCTATAAAGGTTTGGTTTGGTTGTGGAGATAATTGGCAAATTGTTGTTGGTAACCTGCAGTGTCTAAAGAAAATGTTGGAGAATGCGTTGTTTTAGGTACTCATAGTCTTTTCGCATTTCCTGTGGTATTGTCTCTATTACTTTTAGTGGTTCAAGAGCTAAGTTTCTCATTAGGATAAATGCCCAATCTGATTTAATGATTTTATGATGAGACATGAGACATCCTCAAAATTTCTAAGTAGGCGGAGATGGAATCTCCTGAACAGAAAGCCTTCACGAGACCTTTATATTTATTATATTTTTGTTCTTCTTCTTTGCTCTTCTTAACGTATTTATTGATATTTCTGTGTTGGACTCCAATTCCATCTGTTTTAGTTAATCTGTGTCTCGGCATTCATTGGGCCTGTTTGGCGGCGGCCTCAAGTTCCATTTGCAATTTCTTTTCATCGGCTCCATTTGCAATTTCTTTTCATCTGCTTGCATTTGCAATTTCTTTCTTCGGCCTCCATTTGCAATTTCTTTTTCATCTGCTTGCATTTGCAATTTCTTTTTTCTGCTTGCATGTGCTAATTTCTTTTCTCGCTCCATTTGCAATTTCTTTCATCTGGCTTGCATTTGCATTGGCAATTTCTTTCTTCTCGTTCTATCGTCTTTCTTCACGGGCAATGTTTCTGCGTGCGTTTTCTTGTGCCATTCCTGACAGTTTCTCTTCTTTATAACCTATTTTATTCCTTGCTCAGTTGCATTTATCTCAACTAGACATTTTGTATTTTTACTTGTTTGTACAATTTATAGAGTTAAATTCCCTTAGAAAAAAATATGTTGTTGTGGTCGAAATTTGGTTAACTCCCCTAATTATTAATGTGTAAATCAAATGCAAGGTTATGTTGGTGACAAGGTCATGAATATGCAAAGAAATCAATATGATACAAAATAATACATTGATGAAACATGAGAAGTACAGCTTAGAGTACAGATGAGTATGAGGTGAAACTTAGCTCTTAATTCAAGAACCTCGATGTTGTCTTGTACTCTCGTCACTGTTGGAAAGGTTTCATCTGTTGGACGCGGCACTTGTTGCGGAACAATCTGCTCGTGGAGCGAGAAAACATTAGTCGCTGTCACAAAAAAAAAAAAGTCAAAATAGTAACATGTCAAAAAAAAAATAAAATAAAATTGTTTACAGAATCAAAATAATGAGGCACTGTGGAGGCAATGGTGAGACATCGCCGAGGGACTCAGATTACTTCTATTTTATCGCTAGATAGCTACTAGTTTTATGTTAACACTTGTAATGTTACCAATTTCTTTGATTTAAGCAAATCAATGTGGTTTATCAAAAATCAATGTTTTACCAAAACTCAATGTGATATGGATTAAAGTATTAATTTACTATGGCATTTAACAGGTTTTAAGGAAACATCTATGCCAAATGCCCGGACGAGCCCCCAAAAAGCCTGTCATCATCTTACTCTTATCTAAATAATGGTTCGGGTTCATACAGGCAACAATACACTGTTCGCTAGGATATAGAACATTTATTGTATAAAGTGTACAGTTGGCGCAGTGGGTAACAGACCCGCGCTCTCTTATATTACATATCACAGATAGTTAAACATCAAACATATAGTTGTCATACAACAATCTAGCACACTATCTAGCCTAAGTATATCTATGAATATCTATGAGTCCCTCTCAGGCAGGCCTTGTTGTCTCTCTCCAGTCCGTTGTCCTCTGCCGGTCTCCGCGTGTCCTAACTCGACACGGGCGGTAACTCTGTCCGAGTTCCTCGTGGACCCCGCATTAGGCGGGCCACATCAGTGTCCACGGAATCATGGACTTGGTGACCAGCTCTTTCGAGAAGGTTCTAGATTACTCGGGTCCTGCGCGACTCAATGGTATCCCTTGGGCTGGAGTTGCAGCCCTCTACTATATATGAAAGTGAGGCGGTGACACAGTCCTTTACTCTCATTCCCGCATTCTATTCCTATCGCTGACACCCCCACCTATCCCATTCCACGTCTCTCACTTCAATCTCCCAGTCCTTCTCTCTCTCTCTCTCCCCTACATCCTAACGCCAGTAAAACCACCTCAAGCATGACACTCTTTTACCGCAAACATAAGACTGACGTACTCGTGGGCAGAGAAACATCAAGTGGTTTTAACGTACAGAAACATGTCAGACAAGTTGGGAATTCATTCACCAGGCCTGATCAATATCTATTCATTGGAATACGGCGGGGCATGCCTAAGACCACCACGAAGATATGCAGTGTCATCCTAAGGTACAGATTTGCATTAAAAGGAATTAGTTATTTATTAGATATGAATTAGGTATGATGTTGACATCTTACTTATATCGAACAGACAAACGTGTCTGGAAAAAATGATTCGTGCAATGAAAACAAAACATTAGTAACGAGCATCAGCAGCATCAGCAGCAGCAGCAGCAAAAACAACATACAAGCCACATTCGGGGTAGAATAGCCATAGCCATAAAATAGGTAGAAGTAGCAGTAGTCATATATCAGGTAGAAGTACCATAGCCATATAATAGGTAGAAGTAGCAGTAGCCTTATCGGTAGAAGTACAGTAGCCAAAATTCAGGTAGAAGTAGCCATACCATATAATAGGTAGAAAGTAGCAGAAACCATATATCGGGTTAGAAGTAGCCATAGCCATATAATAGGTAGAAGAGCAGTAGTCATATATCAGGTAGAAGTAGCAGTAGCCATATATCAGGTAGCAGTAGCAGTAGTCAATATCAGGTAAAAGTGCAGTACCATATTCGGGTAAAGTAGCCATATATCGTTGCAGTAGCAGTAGCCATATATCAGGTAGCAGTACCCATATATCAGGTAGCAGTAGCCATATATCAGGTAGCAGTAGCTGTAGTCATATATCAGGTAGAAGTAGCAGTAGTCATATATCAGGTAGAAGTAGCAGTAGCCATATATTAGTTAGAAGTAGCCTTAGCCATATATCAGGTAGAAGTAGCCATAGCCATATATCAGGTAGAAGTAGCAGTAGCCATATATCAGGCAGCAGTAGCATTATCATTTTCAGGTAGAAGTACCATAGCCATATAATAGGTAAAGTAGATAGCCATATATCAGGTAACAGTAGTTTTAGTCATATTCGGGTTAGAAGTCCATAGCCATACATTAGGTAGAAGTATTAGTAGCCATATATCAGGTAGAAGTAGCAGTAGTCATATATCAGGTAGCAGTACATTAGCAAAATTCAGGTAGAATAGCCATAGCCTATAATAGGTAAAAGTGCAGTAGCCATATATCAGGTAACAGTAGCATTAGTCATATATCAGGTAGAAGTAGCCATAGCCATACATTAGGTAAAAAGTATTAGTAGCCATATATCAGGAAAGAAGTAGCAGTAGCCATATATCGGGTTTAGCAGTAGCATTAGTCATATATCGGGTAGAAGTACCCAAATACCATACATTAGGTAGAAGTATTGTAGCCATATATCAGGTAGAAGTAGCAGTAGCCATATATCAGGTACAGTACATTAGTAAATATTCGGGTAGAAGTAGCCATAGCCATACATTAGATGAAGTATTAGTAGCCATATAAGGTAGAATTGACACGTTTTCTCCCCTCCAGTTTTCCCCAGTCTTTTCATCATCTTACTCTTATCTAAATAATGGTTCGGGTTCATACAGGCAACAATACACTGTTCGCTAGGATATAGAACATTTATTGTATAAAGTGTACAGTTGGCGCAGTGGGTAAACAGACCCGCGCTCTCTTATATTACATATCACAGATAGTTAAACATCAAACATATAGTTGTCATACAACAATCTAGCACACTATCTAGCCTAAGTATATCTATGAATATCTATGAGTCCCCTCTCAGGCAGGCCTTGTTGTCTCTCTCCAGTCCGTTTGTCCTCTGCCGGTCTCCGCGTATCCTAACTCGACACGGGCGGTAAACTCTGTCCGAGGTCCTCGTGGACCCCGCATTAGGCGGGCCACATCAGTGTCCACGGAATTATGGACTTGGTGACCAGCTCTTCGAGAAGGTTCTAGATTACTCGGGTCCTGCGCGACTCAATGGTACCCCTTTGGGGTTGGGGGTTGCAGCCCTCTACTAGATATGAAAGTGAGGCGGTGACAGGATCCCCCCTCCCCCCTGACATGATTTTTTTTTTTTGGGGTAATTAGACCCGTTCAAATTCTGTCACCGAATCACATAAAGTTGGTGTTTGTAGTTTGGTGGATAGTAACCTGGAAACCCTACCTACTAGCACTAAAAACTCATGTATTCTACCATACAACACTTGTCTGATTTGGTGCAGAGATCCCTGTCTCTCGTGTGTTTAAAATATGCTTATCAGACCGAAGTTACGGGGCGTTTTAGTAGTTGTATTTACAACTCGCCCTTCTCATAGTACCCGAAATGGTACCCAGACAAATAACCCCTATAAAAAAGGGGTTAACAAGACCAAATCTTGGCTAAATAAGTACACCTTCAAATCTTGATCTGTGTGTGTTTTTCTATACACTTTTACTCCCGTATGTTATATAATGCTAAATATGTATTTTTACCTTGTTTTTTTACCCCCCTCAGACTACATGTGTCCCTTTTGGGCTTTTTAGTGTGTTAACTAATAAGTTGATGTAATAAAAAAGTGACTGTATTTTAAATTGATAGTGTTGAGTTTTGAGGTTTGTGTAACGTGCGTGCTGAATGTGTGGTGTAATTCCAAGCGTCACGAGTTGGGATAACCTCAATCATGTAATACTGCACTGTGTGCAATACCTGACTAGGCATTCCAAGTAGTGGTGCTTAGATGTATCCTAACTGCTAAACTAAGTATATTACAATAACTACTAAATTAAACTCACTACTAAACTAAGTTCTATACATGTATTGAAAAATTAGACAAGTCATGCACTTTTACATGGAAGCCCGCAGACAAATTAAAATGAATACGTTTTGCGTACAATTTGTCCGCCAAGTGTATCGTTCTCTCATTTAATCCTTTCACGCAGTCATTCACTCATCTGTCATTAAAAATAGTAATTGGCTAAAATATATTTAAAGTTGAGGTAAGCGTTATTCCCCTTAGAAAAATGGGCTAGGGGATATTTGCCCTTTAAGAAAATACGTACTTTTTGTACGATAATGAAAAATAGGTTAAAATTTAACTAGAGACACTTGTATAGGACGGTTATTTAGCCTATGAATGGTACCGTCTGTAATTTTAAAATAGAATATGTACAATTTTACGGTTAACACAATTTATATACATCATTAATGGAAATCTAATACATATTTAATAGTAAACTAATTAATTACATAACTCCAACGATGATGTGCGCGTTGACGTCCCTTCGTTCGTGTGTTATGCCATGAATGTTAAAGTTAGTTTTGGCTGTCTCTTGAGTGTTGTCGTCGATGTTGTTCTGTTTCGGCTGTTTGCAAAGATTTGTAGCAACAGCAAGTATGGATTGCTCTCACTGTCCCGTATAAAATTTACAGTGTTCAGAGATAGTTCACTGGTTGATATTTTTGGGTTGAAATAAACACAGTTACTGTTTCTTGCTGGAATCGTTCTAGAGCTTAGGCATTTGTGGTATAGTTCTTACAATATAGCTCTTCACGTATGTTTTGGGTGTCGTACTCTAGCAGGTGTAGAGTCACACTGTTATATGTAACGGACTAAAAGTATCACAGTTTATAGTGTGGCTACTGGCCAATGTGATAAGAGTCATTCTATTTGGCGCATTTGTCTGCCGTGATAAAAGGTCAGCCACTATGTTATCGGTGCCCTTAATATGGCGAATTTCAAAGTAAAAGTCCTGAAGTAGAAGACACCATCTTTGTAACCTGTTGTTTTTGGGCGACCCATGGTTAAGGACTAATAACGGCGAACGTCTGTGAGGACCACAAAGTGGTTTCCCCAAGAGGAACTTAGATAATCTCAATATACAGAACAATAGGCTCAAACACTCCAATTCTACTGGGGCATAACGAGTCCAGCCTTCTTCAGTTTGCGGCTTACGTAGAGGATCGGGTGTCGTACGCCATCCACTTCCTGCATTAAACATCCTCCTATTGCGATAGCGCTCGCATCTGTGGTCAAAAAAAAGGGAAAATTTTCTATGTTGGGTAATCGTAAGACTGGCGGATTAGAAAAAATATGTTTAAACCTACACATTGCATCATCAAAGCTGGTACTTTTACAAATTTTTGATGGATGATCTTTAGTTAACATATCAGAAAAGACTGAGGTGAGTTCTGCCCAATGTGGAATAAATTTTAGAATAATAGTTAATCAGACCTAGTAAACTTCTAATCTGCTTCTTTGTGGTAGGACTTCTAGATTAAGGATTTTGGGAAAACCCTTTTTTATCATCAGTCAACAATTTTCCTTCAAAAATTCTATGCCCAAGGAAGTCTATTTGTGTATAGCCTATTTCAACCTTGGAAGGTTTGATAGTAAGCCCAAAAGAGAGAGATTTGGTTGAAGACTTGTTTTTGGGGTGAGTAAGTGAGAAGTCATATCAGAAGAATGGACGCATATATCATCAATATAAGCAACTACATATTAATTCCGTGTAATAACAATCTTGTTAGTCTCAAAAATGTGGCCGGTGCGTTCTTCAGGCCAAAAGGAAGATATAGCCATTCGTATAAACCGAGAGGTTTTTGCGAATGCTTTATATGTCTACAAGAAGGGTGTAGGGAACTTGCCAATATCCTTTCGCTAAATCTGTCTTAGAAAATAAGGATGATTGAGCCATATCAAAAATAAGATCTTCACAACTGTTCATAGGCTCTGCATCCGTTTTTTGTTCTGGTATTCAATATTCTATAGTCGATGCACAAGCGGATTGTCTGGTCTTTCTTTTTCACCAAGACAATCGGTGAAGAATTTGAGACATAGATTTTTGAATAATGCCATTCTTCTCTAAATCAAAAATTTCTTTATCTAAATTAGATCTGTAATGGAGAGGAATAGAATATGGTCTACATTTGACCGGTCTCAGATCTTTTAGCACAATTGAATGTGTTATTCTATCAGTGCGTCCAGGTTTTTTTGGGGAAAAGATCGTCTTATAGTCGTCTAGGAGCGTCAAAATGTCCTGTCGCTGTTGTTGTGTAAAATTGTCAGAGATATGTATGTCCTTTATACTTCCGTCGTCAGTCAAAATTTGGGTAAAGGGATTTCAGTATTGTCCTTTCCTGTCTGATTTATAAAGATGCTACATTTTTGTAAATTGTCTTCAATGTCATTGTCGTCGTCGTCGAGATGGATCGTCAATATGTCGTAAAATTTGTCGTCGTTGTCACTATCACAGATTGTCGGAAATGTCCATATGTCTTCGTCGTTTTCGTCATCGTAAGCGTGCGTCTTTAAACGATGCTTCGTTTGTCGAGGTGTCATTCCGTTGGGAAATTGTCGTTCGTCTCCGTCAACAGTTTGTTGCGTCTGTTCATTTGTCTCATTGTCCTGTCTAGCATAGTATGGTTTCAACATATTTACATAATATTTTTAACTTTCCATTTTAAAAAGATTTCGTAATCTACTTCTGAAATTCTTCTAATGATCTTAAAAGGTCCCTGCCAGGGTTGAAGTAAAACTCTTTTGTCAGGTAGTAGAAGTAAAATATCCTGACCTGGATGTAGGACAATTTTTTTTTGCCCCCCTATTGGCGTACTGCCTGTATTTAAAACCTTTCTCCTGTAGTGATGTTCTGGCCAATATACAAGAACGTATGATTTTGTCTCTGGTATCAGTGACCAAATCATAGGTGGAAATGGGAAGTTGGCTATCTACAGGTTGTGATATGATCTCTTTATAAATGGTGAGAGGTCCTCTTGGGTTCGCTCCATACATCAATTCGAAGGGAGAGAACCCTGTACTTGATTGAGGGACTTCTCTGTATGCGAACAGCACCGTTGGGAGAAGTATGTCCCAATCGGCTGGATTTCAGCTGTCACTTTAGATAGCATGTGTTTCAGGTCCCCATTAAGCTTTTCGCAGATACCATTTGCGGCCGGTCGATAGGGACTGGTGAAACACTGCTTGATGCCTAGTAACTTAGGTTACTGATTGGGTGGCATTAGATATGAACTGGGTACCTCTATCAGAAATGATTTTCTCCGGAAAGCCAAAACGGGAGAAAATATTTAGTAATATGTCCGTCACATCCTTAGGAGATAGATCTTAATGGCAGCATTTCGGGCCATCTTGTACATAAATCCACAAGAGTAAAAATGTACCTATTCCCCTTATTCGATATGTGATTCAACGGACCTACTAGGTCAAACTTGCCACGATTTGGAAGGCCTCGAGGCAGTTGTCGTTGATTGGACTTCTGCTGTAGGGTTTTTTCCCTTTTTTCCCCAGTCTCTGACATATATCACAAGATCTACAGAAGGTTTTTATATGTTGGCAAAACTTTGGCCAATAAAATTGGGTGAGGACTCTAGCCCTGGTCTTTCATACCCCATGTGACCTCCAAAAGGGGAGTCATGGGCTAATTTTAGCACTTTGGTCTCGATGTGCGTGTGGTAACACTACTTGCTGTGTCGTGGTCTGGTTTGTTGTTGTAAAATCTAGTTAAGATGTTATTCTGTAGCTTAAATGTCCACGATGCGTTTTTAGTAACTTTTGGTTTAAGTCCAACTAATTTAAAGTATGGTGCAAGTGTTGTATCTGCTTTCTGTTCATTACCAAAAGTGATGTTAGTTAAGTTTGGCGCTACTATTTCTAATGATTCCTGCAGTTGGTCCGTGTTGGTTTTGTGGGTTGTCTGTCGTGTTATTGCGTTTGTGTGTTGTGTGTTTTGTTGCACATTTACAGGTTCGGTACTTGGTAGTTTGGTAGCATCCTCAATTCGAGGTTTTAATTCGGTCGTATCGTTTCTAGATTCGACCGCCCCTGCATTGTACACTTCGGTAAATTCTTTCTGAATTACCTCAGTGGTTGTCTCCCTTGGTATTTTGGCAGCTTGAGACAAGCAAGAATGGGGTTTTCTCTTTTGCGTCGCTATTCGTGTGGTGGATACCGTGTTTTTGCTCCCACATTTGAGTTCTATTTCAGAGCATGGATGTATGTTGGGTAAATTACCAAGTATAATTCCGCGACTGGACTTTCAAGGGCAGCACACAATACTCGCCCAGATATGAACGGTGTTTGAATTCGACCAAAGCAAGGGGGGTATTTCTCTATCGTACCTGAGAAATGTGCGACACGTCACATGTTTGTCTGTGTAGTCTTTAGCGTCTATTAATGTTTTCTTAACCCCACAGAAGCGTTGCCCCGGAATCACTAATTAACGTGCACTTTTGTTGTTAACAAACCCTGTAAAAAAAAAAACTAGCTTGCCTGTAGATGACAACGCAGCGTTAGCTGTTTCATTTGAAAATAGGGATCGTGTGTCCACAATGTATTGTTGTGTCCAGTTGGAACTTCGTACAGGTGTTGCACTTACTGTCTGTTATGGTGTTTATGATGTGTACACGCATTCCCAAGCTCGCTTTCATTGTCGTGGTTGATTGTCACATTCATTCAGTGACTCAAGCTCTTCGTCAGACGACGTTTCTACTAATGCAAGCATTGGCCTGTTTCAATAACTTTCGGCCTTCACAATTCTTATTATAGTGACCCCAGCTATTGCAGAAATAACATTTAATTGCTCTGTGGTAAGCCATGCGTTTAGCTGTTTGCTTCTCCACCATTTTTTTAAGGTGTTGAGGGTAGGTGGGTGCTTTGTCGCACATCCCGTAACTGTCGTGATGGTAATTGCAATATTGGCATTGTACTACTTTACCGACATTGGATCGTGGTTTAAATCTACTCTGTGATTGTTTGGAGTATTTGGTGTTCACTACTGCAGCTGCTGTATCATTGTGACTTATGTTGAGCTGAAAAATATCCCTATTTGCTGTGAAAAATGCATTCCCCTTTGCCTCTATTTCCTGAATACTCTTACAGTCCATTTGTTTTAAGAACTTGGCAAAAGGTGTGGGGATGGTGCTAACTATTTTATCTATTATAATAAGCTCCTTAAGTTATCATGGCTATTGTTGGTTTTAGCCGAGTTAATCCATTTTGTGCATATGTCTTGGACTGTACTGACATAATCTATAAAGGTTTGGTTGGTTGTGGAGATAATTTGGCAAATTGTTGTTGGTAACCTGCAGTGTCTAAAGAAAAATGTTGGAGAATGCGTTGTTTTAGGTACTCATAGTCTTTTCGCATTTCCTGTGGTATTGTCTCTATTACTTTTAGTGGTTCAAGAGCTAAGTTTCTCATTAGGATAAATGCCCAATCTGATTTAATGATTTTATGATGAGACATGAGACTCTCAAAATTTTCTAAGTAGGCGGAGATGGAATCTCCTGAACAGAAAGCCTTCACGAGACCTTTATATTTATTATATTTTTGTTCTTCTTCTTTGCTTCTTAACTTATTTATTGATATTTCTGTGTTGGACTCCATTTCCATCTGTTTTAGTTTAATCTGTGTCTCGGCATTCAATTGGGCCTGTTTGGCGGCGGCCTCAAGCTCCATCTGTTTCTCCTGAGCCTGCAATTGTATTTTCTTCTCTTCAATTTGCAATTGCATTTTTTTTTCTTCTGCTTCAATTAGCATTTTCTTTTCTTCGGCCTCCATCTGTAATTTCTTTTCATCTGCTTGTATTTGCATTTGTAATTTCTTTTCTTCGGCCTCCATTTGCAATTTCTTTTCATCTGCTTGCATTTGCAATTTCTTTTCTTCGGCTTCCATTTGCAGTTTCCTTTCCTCTCGTTCTATCGCTCTTTCTTCACGGGCAATGTTTTCTGCGTGCGTTTTCTGTGCCCATTCTGACAGTTGCTCTTCTTTATAACCTAACTTTATTCCTTGCTCAATGCATTTATCTAAACTAGACATTTTGTATTTTACTTGTTTGTACAATTTATAGAGTTAAATCCCTTAGAAAAATATGTTGTGTGGTCGAAAATTTGGTTAACTCCCTTAATTATTAATGTGTAAATCAAAATGCAAGGTTATGTTGGTGACAAGGTCATGAATATGCAAAGAAATCAATATGATACAAAATAATACATTGATGAAACATGAGAAGTACAGCTTAGAAGTACAATGAGTATGAGGTGAAACTTAGCTCTTAATTCAAGAACTCCTCGATGTTGTCTTGTACTCTCGTCACTGTTGGAAAGGTTTCATCTGTTGGACGCGGCACTTGTTGCGGAACAATCTGCTCGTGGAGCGAGAAAACATTAGTCGCTGTCACAAAAAAAAAAAAAAAAAGTCAAAATAGTAACATGTCAAAAAAAATAAAATAAAAATTGTTTACAGAATCAAAATAATGAGGCACTGTGGAGGCAATGGTGAGACATCGCCGAGGGACTCAGATTACTTCTATTTTATCGCTAGATAGCTACTAGTTTTATGTAAACTTGTAATGTTAACAATTTCTTTGATTTAAGCAAATCAATGTGTTATCAAAAATCAATGTTTTACCAAAACTCAATGTGATATGATTAAATAATTAATTTTACATGGCATTTAATAGGTTTTTAAGAAAACATTCTATGCCAATCCCGGACGAGCCCCCAAAAAGCCTGTCATCATCTTACTCTTATCTAAATAATGGTTCGGGTTCATACAGGCAACAATACACTGTTCGCTAGGATATAGAACATTTATTGTATAAAGTGTACAGTTGGCGCAGTGGGTAAACAGACCCGCGCTCTCTTATATTACATATCACAGATAGTTAAACATCAAACATATAGTTGTCATACAACAATCTAGCACACTATCTAGCCTAAGTATATCTATGAATATCTATGAGTCCCTCTCAGGCAGGCCTTGTTGTCTCTCTCCAGTCCGTTTGTCCTCTGCCGGTCTCCGCGTGTCCTAACTCGACACGGGCGGTAACTCTGTCCGAGTTCCTCGTGGACCCCGCATTAGGCGGGCCACATCAGTGTCCACGGAATCATGGACTTGGTGACCAGCTCTTTCGAGAAGGTTCTAGATTACTCGGTCCTGCGCGACTCAATGGTATCCCTTGGGCTGGAGTTGCAGCCCTCTACTATATATGAAAGTGAGGCGGTGACACAGTCCTTTACTCTCATTCCCGCATTCTATTCCTATCGCTGGACACCCCCACCTATCCCATTCCACGTCTCTCACTTCAACTCTCCCAGTCCTTCTCTCTCTCTCTCTCCCTCTACATCCTAACGCCAGTAAAACCACCTCAAGCATGACACTCTTTTACCGCAAACATAAGACTGACGTACTCGTGGGCAGAGAAACATCAAGTGGTTTAACGTACAGAAACATGTCAGACAAAGTTGGGAATTCATTCACCAGGCCTGATCAATATCTATTCATTGGAATACGGCGGGGCATGCCTAAGACCACCACGAAGATATGCAGTGTCATCCTAAGGTACAGATTTGCATTAAAAGGAATTAGTTATTTATTAGATATGAATTAGGTATGATGTTGACATCTTACTTATATCGAACAGACAAACGTGTCTGGAAAAAATGATTCGTGCAATGAAAACAGAAACATTAGTAACAGCATCAGCAGCATCAGCAGCAGCAGCAGCAAAAACAACATACAATGAAGAACAAAACATACGCCAAATCACCAATGTAGAGGTCATGGAGAGAACTAAACAAATCCCAGTGAACCAAGTGAAGAAAAGATACTGGCGTTGGACAGAACACACTCTGAGAAAACCTGAGGACTTTATAACTAGACACTCTCTTGTCTGGAACCCACAAGATAGGACACACACTGAGAAAACCTGAGGACTTTATAACTAGACACTCTCTTGTCTGGAACCCACAAGATAGGACACACACTGAGAAAACCTGAGGACTAATATAACTAGACACTCTCTTGTCTGGAACCCACAAGATAGGACACACACTGAGAAAACCTGAGGACTAGTATAACTAGACACTCTCTTGTCTGGAACCCACAAGATAGGACACACACTGAGAAAACCTGAGGACTGTATAACTAGACACTCTCTTGTCTGGAACCCACAAGATAGGACACACACTGAGAAAACCTGAGGACATTATAACTAGACACTCTCTTGTCTGGAACCCACAAGATAGGACACACACTGAGAAAACCTGAGGACTAATATAACTAGACACTCTCTTGTCTGGAACCCACAAGATAGGACACACACTGAGAAAACCTGAGGACTAATATAACTAGACACTCTCTTGTCTGGAACCCACAAGATAGGACACACACTGAGAAAACCTGAGGACTTTATAACTAGACACTCTCTTGTCTGGAACCCACAAGATAGGACACACACTGAGAAAACCTGAGGACTTTATAACTAGACACTCTCTTGTCTGGAACCCACAAGATAGGGCACACACTGAGAAAACCTGAGGACTATATAACTAGACACTCTCTTGTCTGGAACCCACAAGATAGGACACACACTGAGAAAACCTGAGGACATTATAACTAGACACTCTCTTGTCTGGAACCCACAAGATAGGACACACACTGAGAAAACCTGAGGACTAATATAACTAGACACTCTCTTGTCTGGAACCCACAAGATAGGACACACACTGAGAAAACCTGAGGACATTATAACTAGACACTCTCTTGTCTGGAACCCACAAGATAGGACACACACTGAGAAAACCTGAGGACTATTATAACTAGACACTCTCTTGTCTGGAACCCACAAGATAGGACACACACTGAGAAAACCTGAGGACTATTATAACTAGACACTCTCTTGTCTGGAACCCACAAGATAGGACACACACTGAGAAAACCTGAGGACTTTATAACTAGACACTCTCTTGTCTGGAACCCACAAGATAGGACACACACTGAGAAAACCTGAGGACTTTATAACTAGACACTCTCTTGTCTGGAACCCACAATGTAAATAAATCAGCGGGAGATCCAAACCTAGAGGAGATGAGAAGTTAAGACGGCCTGTGTGCCCAATTTGTGACCCTTTGAAAATAAAGTCCGATTCGTCGTTCGTTCGTTCTCCTTCCCATCCACAACTCTCCCTCCCTCCTCCCCCACAATCCCTGGCTCCCACCCCTTCCTCCTCCACCTCCTCCCCCTCCCTTTTCTTCTGATTATTGTTATTATGATTTATGTCGTGTGACGCTGGTTATCATACCTGTCCGCAACTTTCTGTCTCTTATGCATGCAACCAATTATTTCTGTTACTGATGTTCGTCCATGCCATAAAGTTAAACTGTCCAGCGCCAGTTGGTAACGACTATAATAAAAGTAAAAATTAGTTGCATATCCTTTACAGGACGTCACAGTCGACACCAGCATGCTTTACTGTTGTGACCTCTTGGCATGTTTACTTCAAGTAATTTGTCATTGCTTTCTGAACGACCGGCACCCATACCATTTCGTAAAAAACCAACACAAGCCTGTTTGCTGCCAAATCACCTGCAGCTGTTTCGAACGCAGGTATGCAGGTTTACGAACTGCGCGCGAAACTCAATCGCCACGGAGCCGGCGCTATAATAATAAGAAAGAAAAATAGAATGAAAAGAACAAACATTGCTTAGCAAAACAAAAAGCAAATACAATCCAAGCAGAATGTGTACATTATGTGAGAATTAATTCTTCACTTTTACACCATATGCGGTGTGGCGTCTGTGATCATTCCTGTTCTCAGCCTTCAGTTTCGTGTACCTTCAGTCATTTCTGACACCTATGTCTCTTCATATCTTCGATCTCCCCTGTCTTTGATAACCTCCAAATTTCCCGTTGTTACGATGCATTCCACGTTTCTTCTTCTCATGACATTATTCAACATGTGCCATGCCGTTAAGCGTGGGCGGTTATGATTCACCATCTCACTTGATCACCAGAGTCGTGGATCAGCTCAGTGTTCTAGTCTCGATCAAACATTAGGTGGTCAAGCCATTCTCGTATTTACTTCTCTGCCATCCTCTAGTTCTCTATAGACATCATTAATATGATGGCTACCTGAACGTAATAATGCGCTGAAAACCAAGCCCGGACGCAATTAATATGTCCTTTCACCATATCTTAATAACTCAACGTGCAAATCAAGCAAATAAAGCAAAATTCAAGGCTGGTCAACAAATCATAAAAATTACGGAGTTAAATTTACAACTTAATTATGAAGACCAAAATAATTAACTGAGAACTACAAGTCAAAATAATTGGTCAAAGTAATATGCTAATATTAACAAATCAAAAGGCAATGGAGACCACAAATCAAAAGTAATTGGAGACGACGACAATTCAAAACATGACACCCCTTTTTCCCCAATATTTGTCACTTGTATCCCCCAACATTATTCAAAACAATATATACAATCAGCAACAGAAAATACCATATTGCTAATTATTTTCAAATAAATCCAAATCGAAAATTAATGAATACACCCTTTTTCTCCCAAATTTTGTCACTTTTATGGACAAAATAACCCCAACTTATATGAACAACATACACTCTTATTCAAACAAGTCGTATCTGCCCCAAAATAACGGCTAATAAAACAAAGAAATTACTGTTATCCACAGCTTAAATTTCTCAATTTTTCACTAACTAGTGTGGCTATTTCATCCACCGACTAAGGGTAAATGTAACTCAGCACATTTATTTTCGCACTTATTTTCTAATCTAGTTGTTTCCCCTGGATTTGTACCAACAACTATTACAACTTCCACATCATAAGGGCATTCTCTCAGTTCAACTCTCTCGTCCACCCGACGCAACCAACGTTCATTCTCCCGCATCACTATATTACTATTCGCTGCTTTTTCTCAGTCTAACCTCGTAACTATCATTCCATGCTTCTCCACACAACAACTTTCTCAGACAGAGTCTCCTCTTCTTTCTCTGCAATCACCACGTAATTACTTCATCCCCCTCACCAAGAACTCGTATCTTCAACCATCACCTTCCACAGTCTTCTACTCATAATAGTCTCACGATCATCTGGCTATTTTACACAGGCTACTCAATTCCTCATCAATCTCCATCTCCTCATCAACTTCTCCCTCTTAACCATACAGCGCTGGCAGTTACGCCACTCACATTTATCGGAACACGTTCAGAAACATCAACCAAAACCGCATACGGCTAACGACCAGCTCCACATAGACAATCTAACACAGTATTGTCTATCTCCTTTACACACACACTAACCGTCATTATTAAATTTATCAACAGCTCCTCACAACAAACCTCACTCCGACTAGACATACTAATCACGTTCTCGCTATATTCTCTCATTCCTCTGCACCAGGCAATCTCACCTCAGCATACTTCCGCCAACGATACTGGATCTGCTTCATAAAACGACAAACAAAACGTTAATTCAATATCTGACATAAGACTTTCGCAATCCAACTACTTTCTTATTTCAATTTTTCTCAATCATTCACTCCCTTTCAAAAGCTCTGAGTCACTCACTCCATCCGGCCATTCCAGACAGAAGACATCTCAAATCCCAAATCATCCACTCTCTAATCACCACAACCAATCACAAGATATGCACGCATGACATTCTCTGTCCTATCTAATTCTCCGACATTCAACATTTTGTTTCCTCGGAAAAACAATCGAACATACTCAACGCACCATAAGCGTACTGTCAACTTCTCCTTTTAACACGCGTATATTATGCTCGCTCAGACAGTGTATCTTGGTGATTCTTGCACAATTTCTCTTCACACTGCTTCAACTCTGAAGTATATCAGCCGCCCTGCCATGCGCTATTACTAAGAACCTGACATCGTTCTATCCATGCATTCTACCCAGACGGCGTTTCAAAATTCCACACTTCATTCTCTAATCAACGCG
>JACEFZ010012391.1:1155000-1182500 GCA_014155875.1 Cepaea nemoralis
ATCAATACTTCACCAAGTTTTGCCGAGCCAGCCAATATGTCCGCCTGTTCATTCCCCAGCTCACCGGCATGCCCAGGAGAAAAGATCCAGGCGATGCTTGCCACCCGTGACCTCCGAAGCGAAGCAAGCCCCTCTTCCCGAAGCGTTCCTATCCTCACCTTCCTCGGCATGCTTTCTGAGTCAGTTACAATCACAATGTGTGTGTGTGTGTGTGTATCGTATTCTCCATCCAGCGGAAAGCTGCACTGACCGCCTCTACCTCCATACTTAAACTAGATGTTGTGGTATCATATGCCAGGACTCTCCTGCACCAAACGTCGACCATTAGCTTTTTGTAAATGCTTTTGTACATAATAAACGATTATTTAAAAAAAAAAAAAAAAAAAAAAAAAAAAAAAAAATTAATAACGCCCATCCAAACTTTTGATATCATTAAGAAAGAAATGAGAAGACAGAATATTAACATATTAGGTATATGTGAGACCAGAGGGCAGTATAACTTCCGAGGAATACAGCATAAACCATTCTGGTGGAGAGAAAAACAAATATAGGGGTATCAATTACAATGGATATATAAATATAAGAAGAACAATGTGGATTTGTAGAAGGCAAGGGTTCAGTAAATGCGAAATATTCTCAATGCCAATGTATTTCTTCGCCTCACGTTTTCATGCCCTGGGCTTCTTGAATGATATAACGAATTAGACGTGGCCGAGGACCAGAGTAAAAATTGTGAAAAGACAGTCATCCTCGGAGATTTCAACGCCAAAGTAGCAACGAGAAGTGAGTGGTTTGACTGGTGACTACGGTCTAGGTGAAAGGAATGAGAGAGATAATGATTAACAAAATCAAATCAAATCAAATCAAATCAACTTTATTAGGGTCACAAATTGGGCGCGCAGGCCCGTCTTACATTCGGCCCTTCCAATCACTCGTCTTTCGTTCATCAAGAGCATTATACATTTACATAGGAAGAAAAGTAAACATTGTGAAATGAATGTTCTAAACATAAACAAGGCTAATTACCATGTTATGAAGCCCATCTCCCACCTATCCATACATCACCCCATCCACACAACACCCCCACCTACCCACACACACGCACACCAAGGGACACATACATACCCCACCAACCGACCCATCCCCCTCCCGCACATCACCCACACCCACACACACTGCCCTCACCTGATCCCCCAACCAAAACACACTCGCCACCCACAAACATTCCCCCACCAACCCACACATCCGACGCCCATCAACATCCTACCCCACACATCCTCTCCCCACCCACACCTCAAACCACCCATCCCCCAGCCACATCTCCATCGACAACATATTTCCCACCCACACACACAATCCCCCACCAACCCACACATCGCACATCCACTCACACATCCGCAAACCATACATACACATCCCCACCAACTGACATGTCCCTACCCCCCCCCCCCCCCCCACACACATCTCCCTAACCACCCATACATCCCCAATCCACTCACACACACCCCACCACCCACACATACAACTTCCACCCACCCACACATGCCTTAACCTAATCCCCCACCACACAATCCCCCACCCGCACATCACATACACCCCCTACCACGCACTATTCCCAACCCACGCAAAACACACACACATATCCCTCACCAACACATCCCCACTTACACACCACACACATATCCCCCACCAAGATACCACACAATATTCCCACCCACACCCACACAGATACCCTTACCCATCCACCCCACATACCCCCACTCACACACCACAAAAATCCCCCACCCACACATACATACCTCACCCACACAATATCACAAACCAACACACCACATACCTCTCCCCACCCACACACGCATTCCCTACCCGTCCACCAACACACACTCACTCACGCATACATCCTCCACTACGCACCCACACACCCCCACCCACCCACTCCCAATCAAACATCTCTCGATCGCAATACCCCTACCCCCACACACATCCTCCACCCACTCACACATCCCACCCCGACACATACAACTCCCTCACCCACCTACACATCCCTAAGCCACTCACACACCCCCACCCACACATTCCCCATCCACACACACACATCTCCCACCCACAATCCCCCACATACTTCCCCCAACCACCACAATCCCCTGCTCACCCACACATATACCCCACCCATACGCACATTCCCCACACCCATCACACACATCCCCCACACCACACACTATCCTCCACCCATACCACAACAAACATACCCTCCACCCACACATCATTCACACATCCCCCACCAACACACCGCACACATATCTCAAACCCACACACCATACACTTCTCCCCACCCGCCCTTCCATCCCAAATCCACCCAACACAATCCCCTACCCACACAACCCCGCCTCCCACACATACTTCCTTAAACCATCTACACATCTCCACCCACATAAACACACATCCCCTGCTTCCGTCCCATACACATATCCTCCACCCATACACACATCACCCACACCCATTCCAACACCCCTACTTTCACCCCCACACATCCATCCACACATCCCACCAACACCCACAAATACCACTACCCACCAAAACCCACACACCCCAACCCATCCAAATGCATACCCCCACCCACACACCCCCACCCACACATATCCCCACACTCACACACATCCTCCACATACACTCACACTTCCTCACATCTAGACACATACAAAATGTCTCACGTTAGTATTGAAACTAGTATGAACAAACTCCCACACTTTACTCACACACATACACTGACACTTGTCATGAGCAGTCTCATAAAAATGTTAAACATGGAGAAAAATGTGTACATAAAATGTATGTGACGTAAAAATAGTGATGCTCTCTCTCTCTCTCTCTCTCTCTCTCTCTCTCTCTCTCTCTCTCTCACACACACACACACACACACACACACACACACACACACACACACACACACACACACACACACATTCACTCTCACGTTCACACATTCACTCTTCCGCTCATTCATTCACTCTCACGCATTCACTCTCCCGCTCATTCATTCTCACGCTCACTCATTCACTCTCCCGCTCACTCATTCACTTTCCTGTTCACTCATTCACTCTCCCGCTCACTCATTCACTCTCCCGCTCACTCATTCACTCTCACGCTCACTCGTTCTGTCTCTCATTCACACTCACTGACTCACTCACTCAAACTACAGTAATGAACATGAGTTTATATTATGCATGATAAAATCAAATGGTATTTAACTGATAATATGACAGATGAGAATACACAAACATATGGATTCGCGTGTTACATAACATGCGTGTTACATGACATGCATCTGCTCAGCTCTCTCTCTCTCTCTCTCTCTCTCTCTCTCTCTCTCTCTCTCTCTCTGTATTCTTTCATATACACACACTCACACACATGCGCGCGCTCACACACACACACACACTAACACATCAACTCTCCCACTGTCTCACTCTCTAACACACAATCCTTCACACACACACTCACTCTCTCAATCACACTCTCTCACACATACACATACACATGAACGCATGCACATGAACGCATGCACGCACGCATACACTCCCTCACTCACTCTCACACATACACGTACGAATGCATGCACTGACACATTCCCCCACCATTTCTCGCTCAATCACTCTCTCCACACACACGCATGCGCACACACGCATTCACTCTCTCCCTCTCACTGACACCCACTTTCTCTCTCTCTCTCTCTCTCTCTCTCTCTCTCTCTCTCTCTCTCTCTCTCTCTCTCTCGCTCCCACACGCACACACATATATAGTGAACAATTATAGTTAAACAATTATAATGAACAATTATACTGAACAATTATACCAGTAAATGAATTATGGTGGCATATAGTCGGTATGGATTAAGTATTGAAAGAGTTTTCGGTTAAATGTGTAGGGACTCATTGGAGTTTTCAGATCTGGAGGCAGATCATTCCATAAGTGAGCACCAGAATAGGCGAAACATATTTTGTATAGGTCCAATCTAGGCTTTGAGACATGTAACAAATTTAGGCGCTTGCTGTTCATTGCATTAGATTGAATCAGCGGCAGAAGATACTCTGGGGTATTTTGAGATATAATTTTATTCACTAATTTGGCTTTGTTGAAAAGGAAGCGCTTTTGTAGTGGTAGAAGTCTTAGATGACTGTACAAATTATTACTTTCAACGTGCTTTATGTCAGAAACCAGACGAATAGCGCGGTTTTGTAGAGAACATAGTCGTTTTAAATTAGATTTAGGGCAACCATCCCAAACTGTGGAACAGTAATCGAGATGTGATTGGATATAGCATGTATAGAATATTTTTCGTGTGCTTTCGTCCAGGAAGTGCTGAATTTTAGCAAGTTGGTAAACTTTTTGTGCTATTTTCTTGGTAAGAGCGTGAACATGAGAGCTCCAGTTCAAATGGCTGTCTATTAAAAGCCATAGTGTTTTATGTTCAGTCACATTAACTATAGGTAACGTGCCCATGCGGAGTTCGAGCGGTGATCCAGTTATGGCTAGTGTCTGTAGTTTTTGTCTGGTCGTTATTAGCATGGATTTGGTTTTGTCGATGTTAATTTGCATGCGGTTTTCATTGCTCCATCTAGTAAGATTATCAAGTTCCTTTTGTAAAGAATTCTCTAATTCACTACGGTTTTCTTGACTCGTATATATAGTACAGTCGTCTGCGAATAGATCACAAGTTGTAATGATATATAAAGGAAGATCATTAATATAAACTGCAAAAAGCAGCGGACCTAGTATTGAGCCCTGAGGCACACCAATATTAAGCTGTGTGGGTCTTGATAGACAGTTGTTGAAGGACACGACTTGTTGCCTGTCGGATAGAAATGACGTAATTATGTTCACCATGTTGGTACTTGTCTTCATTTGCTTTAGTTTTCTAATTAAAATGCCGAGATAACAGTATCGATTCACTTGTTTAAGAATATGCCCATCTACTCGTATATCAATCACATTGTGGTATTTCCTTCCTCCCAGTGACGACCATAATCTGTGTCTTCTTAATATTCATTTCTAACCCTAGTTGTTCACTGTGTGCAACAACCGCATCTACTAAATTTTGCAGGTCCTGTTCATTGTCTGCAATCAAGACTGTATCATCTACATATCTAATGTTATTGATGTATCGTACCCCAATGTTGATTCCTTCCATATCTTACATTAACGGCGAACAACCTTGGAAGTCTATGGGGTTTATGTTGATAAAAATGTTTAGAGGAAATGTCATATATGTTTGTAAATTGCATTCAATTTGAACAAATAGTTCTATCTCTCTGTCTCTCTGTCTCTCTGTCTCTCTGTCTCTATGTCTCTCTGTCAGTCAGTCTGTCTGTCTGTCTGTCTGTCTGTCTGTCTGTCTGTCTGTCTGTCTGTCTCTCTCTCTCTCTCTCTCTCTCTCTCTCTCTCTCTCTCTCTCTCTCTCTCTCCCAAATTCTGGTGCAATTACGTTTGCTTAGAGAATATTTCAAATATCATAATAACATGATAGTAATGCCTTGATTGATCACTACACTTATGTTCAAGCATTCTGCTGAATTTTTTTTTTTCGCATATCCTATTTACAACACTGTCAACAACAGCATTTTATCGCTGTTATTGATGTCTTTGCAAGATTACGCACAGTATTTTGCATTGCTTACTGAGCGACAATCTCAGATACCCCTGTAAGTAACCAACGTGACCCGATTCCCTACCGAATCTCGCGCAGCTGTGTCCCCACACGTGGATATACAGGATTACGGAGACAATCGTTAACCTCTTCACCAGGGAGACCGGCTCTGCGAAATTGCTAGATATCTAAAAGAAAAACACGCCCACAAGCAAAATTGATGGTCCTTCAATATTATTCTGATGATCATATTGTTCTTCCCTTGTATCATCATAAGTTCTTTCACATAATCTGACCACGTATGTAAATTATGATTTTGCCATCTTTGGTTTTTAGGCAACCTGTTGATGTGTGTGTTCTTTTGTTAGTGATGTCATTAATTCTTGTGTGCATTAATTTGGTATTCTGGGTGTTGTTTTAGTTTTCAATTTCCTTGCAATTTTCCTCAAGCCATGTTTCTTTTGCCTCTTTACATAGCTTCCTAATTTTCCTGTGAATCTCTTTGTATATTTACTTGTTATTTTTGTTATTTCTTCTTATTTCCATGAGTTTTAAGATGTCTTCCATCATCCATTTCATGCGTCCTATTATCTTTAGTTTTGGGATTATCATTGTTGTTAGTGCAGCTTCTTGACTGATTTCTTTTATATTTCCAATTGGCCACTGACGTCTTGAAATAATATTTCCATATCGGACAATGCATCGAATCTGTTCTTTACCTCTACGTTAAATTTATCTTTTATTATCTTTTATCTCCTCACTCTTCAGTGACTGTAGATCAATTTTGCGTTTCTATTTGTATATTTGACTTTCTTTAAGTTTATATGTAAATTGCCTAAGATTAATTTATGGTCGCAGTAACAATCTACGCTTGGTAGGGGCACATACACATCTAATATTGTTACAAGGGAGATTACTAGAATTTGAAAAAGAAAATGGTATACCTAGATGGAATACCACCAACTAACATCAAAATCTTTTATTTTTCTTTGGTAAATAAAACCGTCAATACTGCAGTCATTTCACTGTAACGTCAAGTAGAAAGCTATTAAAGTTTTTATACAACATTTATGTAATCTTTATTTACTTACATTTTATGATCAACTTTTTCAATTCTACGTTTATGTTTAATTTTTAAAACTGTACTTTTAATGATATGCTCACTATTTATATTTACATCTGTTTCCCCTCTGTGGGGAAACAACATTTTTTTACTGGCCTCTTAAAGGCCACCCACAACCTAAAGAAAATTTACTTACCATCCATCCATCCATCTATCATGTGCCATGCCGGTAAGCGTGGGCGGTCATGTTCTGCCATCTCACTCGATCACCAGAGTCGTGGATCAGCTCTGTGTTCCTGTCTCGACCATGCCACGTGGCCAAGCCATCCAGGTATTTACTTCTCGGCCTTCCCCTTGGTCTCTTCCCTTCGATCTTGCCAGTTGTCACCAAGTTCTCCAAGTCATTTCTTCTCATAACATGTCCAAAATATTTTGACTGTCCACGCCTAATGACTCTAATCAATTTACAATTTTCATTTGTTTCTTGAAGGACTTGCTCATTGGTTTTTCTGTCTGTCCATGGTATTCTTTGCATTTGTCTCAGAAACCACATTTCCACAGCCATCAGCTGTTTTTCAGCTTGACTGCTTATTGTCCTTGTTTCACATCCATAAAAAGTATAGGTTCTATGTAGCACTACAACACTCTTTTTCTCGTTTCAGGTGATATCTTTTTATTGGTCAGTATGTTTTTCATCTTGCGAAAGGCTAACTTCGCAATGGCAATTCTTGTTCTAATCTCTTTAAGGCATCTCCCATCAGATGTTATGACTGTGCCGAGATAACAGTATCGATTCACTTGTTTAAGAATATGCCCATCTACTCGTATATCACATTGTGGTATTTCCTTCCTCCCAGTGACGACCATAATCTGTGTCTTCTTAATATTCATTTCTAACCCTAGTTGTTCACTGTGTGCAACAACCGCATCTACTAAATTTTGCAGGTCCTGTTCATTGTCTGCAATCAAGACTGTATCATATACATATCTAATGTTATTGATGTATCGTACCCCAATGTTGATTCCTTCCATATCTTACATTAACGACGAACAACCTTGGAAGTCTATGGGGTTTATGTTGATAAAAATGCTTTGGGTAAATGTCATATATGTTTGTAAATTGCATTCAATTTGAACAAATAGTTCTGTCTCTCTGTCTCTCTCTGTCTCTCTCTCTGTCTCTCTCTGTCTCTCTCTCTCTCTCTCTCTCTCTCTCTCTCTCTCTCTCTCTCTCTCTCTCTCCTCTCCCCCCCCTCCCCCCCAAAAAAAAAAAAAATTCTGGTGCAATTACGTTTGCTTAGAGAATATTTCAAATATCATAATAACATGATAGTAATGCCTTGATTGATCACTACACTCATGTTCAAGCATTCTTCTGAATGTTTTTTTCGCATATCCTATTTACAACACTGTCAACAACAGCATTTTATCGCTGTTGTTGATGTCTTTGCAAGATTACGCACAGTATTTTGCATTGCTTACTGAGCGATAATCTCAGATACCCCTGTAAGTAACCAACGCGACCCGATTCCCTACTGAATCTCGCGCAGCTGTGTCCCCACACGTGGATATACAGGATTACGGAGAAAATCGTTAACCTCTTTACCAGGGAGACCGGCTCTGCGGAATTGCTAGATATCTAAAAGAAAAACACCCCCACAAGCAAAATTGATGGTCCTTCAATATTATTCTGATGATCATATTGTTCTTCCCTTGTATCATCATAAAGGTCTTTCACATAATCTGACCACACATGTAAAATATGATCTTTTCCTATTATGATTTTGCCATCTTTGGTTTTTAGGCAACCTGTTGATGTGTGTGTTCTTTTGTTAGTGATGTCATTAATTCTTGTGTGCATTAATTTGGTATTCTGGGTGTTGTGTTAGTTTTCAATTTCCTTGCAATTTTCCTCAAGCCATGTTTCTTTTGCCTCTTTGCATAGCTTCCTAATTTTCCTGTGAATCTCTTCGTATATTTACTTGTTATTTTTGTTATTTCTTCTTATTTCCATGAGGTTTAAGATGTCTTCCATCATCCATTTCATGCGTCCTATTATCTTTAGTTTTGGGATTATCATTGTTGTTAGTGCAGCGTCTTGACTGATTTCTTTTATATTTCCAATTGGTCACTGACGTCTTGAAATAATATTTCCATATCGGACAATGCATCGAATCTGTTCTTTACCTCTACGTTGAATTTATCTTTTATCTGCTTACTCTTCAGTGACTGTAGATCAAATTTTGCGTTTCTATTTGTATATTTGACTTTCTTTAAGTTTATATGTAAATTGCCTAAGATTAATTTATGGTCGCAATAGCAGTCTACGCTTGGTATGGGGACATACACATCTAATATTGTTACAAGGGAGATTACTAGAATTTGTAAAAGAAAATGGTATACCTAGCTGGAATACCACCAACTAACATCAAAATCTTTTATTTTTCTTTGGGAAATAAAACAGTCAATACTGCAGTCATTTACTGTAACGTCAAGTAGAAAGCTATTAAAGTCTTTTAAAAACATTTATTTAATCTTTATTTGCTTACATTTTATGATCAACTTTTTCAATTCTACGTTTATGTTTAATTATTAAAACTGTACTTTTAATGATACGTCCATATTTTTAATTGAAATCTGTTTCCCTCCTGTGAGGAAACAACTTATTTTACTGGCCTCTTAAAGGCCACCCACATCTTAAAGAAAATTTACTTACAATCCATCCATCCATCCATCATGTGCCATGCCGGTAAGCGTGGGCGGTCATGTTCTGCCATCTCACTCGATTACCAGAGTCGTGGATCAGCTCTGTGTTCCTGTCTCGACCATGCCACGTGGCCAAGCCATCCAGGTATTTACTTCTCGGTCTTTCCTTTGGTCTCTTCCCTTCGATCTTGCCAGTTGTCACCAAGTTCTCCAAGTCATTTCTTCTCATAACATGTCCAAAAGATTTTGACTGTCCACGTCTAATGACTAATCAGTTTACGATCTTCATTTGTTTCTTGAAGGACTTGCTCATTGGTTTGTCTGTCTGTCCATGGTATTCTTTGCATTTGTCTCAGAAACCACATTTCCACAGCCATCAGCTGTTTTTCAGCTTGACTGCTTATTGTCCTTGCTTCACATCCATACAAAAATACAGATTCTATGTAGCACTACAACACTCTTTTTCTCGTTTCAATTGATATCTTTTTATTGGTCAGTATGTTTTTCATCTTGCGAAAGGCTAACTTCGCAATGGCAATTCTTGTTCTATTCTTTTTAAGGCATCTCCCATAAGATGTTGTGACTGTGCCGAGATAACAGTATCGATTCACTTGTTTAAGAATATGCCCATCTACTCGTATATCACATTGTGGTATTTCCTTCCTCCCAGTGACGACCATAATCTGTGTCTTCTTAATATTCATTTCTAACCCTAGTTCAGTGGTTCCCAAGCTTTTCAAGCAGAGGGTCCATATCGTACTATTTTCGGTAGTTAAGCGGGCCCACAACGTTATAAAATTATAAAAGTCGTGCAATATCATTCTTACCTTTCTTTACTTTCGTCAACAAAATTCTAAACCTGTAAAGGCAGTCAGTGTCAGTACAACACTGCGGTCATTTTTTGGTTTAATTTTAAATAGTTCATTTAACAATACATTTTAAATCAGTTTCGAAAATCACTATTTATGAATTAATTTACAATTGTAACTGTTCTTCATAATCAGTTACTTAAGTTAAGATGCAAGTTTGTCAATGTCTGGGCACACATCTGTCGTGTCAAAAGTCATAAGAGTAGCTAGATTACTGTCGGTGAGTCTGGAACGTTGCTTGTCCTGTAAAATATTGTGGTCGCATCATCATATATTCCCTGATCTTCTTCGCGTCATCTTCTGTATAAGTCGGGTTAATAGAAATTCCTGCTACCTGCCTTTTCTCCTTAATTGCTTTCTTTCTGTTACCTCTATTTGCTGTTCGTGTCTTTACTTCGTCAGTCTGCTCGCTATTTTCAGTACACGTCTTATATGTCTTATATCTTCCTATCTCGTCCTCTGAAGATTCACTACCTATAGTTGTTCTCCCAGCTTGTTTACTATATCTATATATAGAGGAGGAAGCAACGTCTTTGTAATCAGAACCAGCACCTCTGGTATTCTCATTTCTGTTACCACTCTTTGTACTTCGGTCGGGTATATAATTTATGTCCAACTCTGAGGAGTCTGAGCCATCTGTCATGTAATCTCCTACATTTACCAACATACTGTTTGCATACCTATCCCTACGCTTTTCCTAACTTTCTTCCTGGTATTCTTGGTCCTTTTGTCTGTCTATCTTTCCTTAATTTTAACTGTGTCTCTCTTTTCTGATTTAGCCTGAGGTGGTTCGGTAATTTCTATCGTCTTGGTTTGACCTCCCTTTTCTATTTTCTTATTTGGCTGTACTTGGGTTGTCTTCTCTACGGTGTCAATTTGTGTCTGTGTGTTCTTTTCTACCACTTCAATCATCTGCGTCTGTGTCTCCTGGTCTATTTTGTCCACCACAAACCTTTTCTTTTCATGTCTAACAGTCACATTCGCAACCACCTTAGGGGTATTTTGTATCTATTTATAGGTTCAACTCTGTCTCTTACACCTGAGTTTATATATTGTCTCTGTCTTCTTTCGAGCCACTTGTACCTCAACGTCCTAGCGTTCGCACTATAGGAGGGCCAACTTCATTGTTTCCTGGAAAGGTTTCTCTCGGGTATATTTCTGTACCTATAACACCTATACAAGTCCGACATTTCACAATTACCTCTCCTTTCACCGCCCCCTACCTTATAGACATCGGGTCTTGGTTCATCGTGACCACCTGCATACGTGGAATCATATCGTCTTCTGTCTCCATTAAGTACTGGCTGTCTCCTGTTATTCCTTCCTACTCTATTGCAATCCACATTAAATCTATAGGTCTCTTGCCCAGTCGTTCTTCTCCGTAACCCTTCTACACAATTTTCAACCTCACTGACTGCTACTTTCAATTCTTTTAGCCACACGGTCACCCTTCTCAAATCTTGGCTTAAACCTTTCATGTTCTTTGCTACGTGTCTCAATGAAGTAATAATTAATATAACTAATATCAATCAGAATCAACACTATCTAATCTAACTAAATCTAAATAAATCTAACTAAACTACATATGGTTACTTCACCGTTCTTTCTTCTGGTTACCAAAGCAAGGCACGACAAGTCAGCAGTCCCGACAACACAGTAACTCCAGTAACGGTCAGTCCATTAACACGGTGATAAAAAGTAGCGGCCAGATCATCTTCGCCGATACAGCGAGATTAAGATAGGCAACACACTCAAGGACAACGACCAGATCACCAGGTTGATGGCAACTCCGAAACAGAGCAAGGAACGATTGGGCGGCCTTCACAAGCAGCGGCCTAGGAACGATTTGAGGTTGGACGTTTGTAGTGAATTCCTCAGTTACAGGTGCCGGCAGCCAACTGTAGACAACTCCTTTACCTTCTGGTTCCACGAAACGATTAGGACACCCCTTGAATGCTAGGTGGCGGGCACTCGATAGCGACCGACTGTACAGTAAGGATTCTCTCAGGTACTCGATAGCGATCGTCAGTACAGCGAGGACTTTCTCTAGGCACTTGATAGCGACTGTCTGTACAGCGAGGACTTTCTCATGCACTTGATAACGACTGTCTGTACAGCGAGGACTTTCTCAGGCACTTGATAACGACTGTCTGTACAGCGAGGATTCTCTCAGGCACTTGATAGCGACAGTCTGTACAGCGAGGATTCTCTCAGGCACTTGATAGTTGGTAAACAGACCGTCGCCCGTGGGAAATGTGTACGGTTCGCTGAACCAATCACTCACAGCTAGCCTCTCCTAGATCTTGAAAGCTGGTAAACACACTGTTGAAATGCTTACGGTCTGTGCAGGAGCCATATCTTTCGCAGAAGTTCAACGACAGTTTCAAAGCGTGCCTTTGGGGAATTTCTGTTAGTAAACTCAAATCCGCGACAACAACCAGTTACTGATCCTGGTCACGGCACCAAATCTCCATCTATAACAGCGCCGTGGTGGAGATGATGAATACGGTCCGTGTCGTTAATGGAAGATGAAATCATACTCAACGCGTTGGTTTGAGTTCTTCTAACGTTTATTGGTTGGCACTTAGCAAAAGAAGTATGCAATTATCCAAAACATTGATGGCAGTACATCGAACCGTGAACGTTGTATGTTCATAAAAAATATAGAGTCCGCATTTCTTTCAGATGACTTCCCAAGTACGACCGGTTCGTTGGCTCCCCTATCAGTAACTCACCATGTGACCATTCTGTCGTCACAGCCTAGCTACATAGTAGCCCTTAGCTACTTCCTACTATGGTGCTTGCCCGTGCACTGCTCTATTATTGACTATGCACACTTCACTGCCTCTTCCTCCTATACCTAACTCTGTTATAATCGTTTACTTCTGTATCTTATCTATATCATTCACACACACACACACACACACACACGCACACACACACACACACACCTTCGTACAAAAACAACGTACTTACCAATACAATAATTGTCTTTTGCACGCACTACTATGATAGCGCTCATTTCATAGCTGTCATTTCATAACTGTCATTTCGTAACTGTCAGTTCATAACGGCCATTTCATAACTGTCACTTCATAACTGTCTTTTCATAACTGTCATTGCATACATAACCAAATTCTGCATGCCCTTTGCATGACGTTGCGATGGAACCCAACCCCAGGTTGAGACACCAGGCAAATTTACGCGTAGTAGTAAACTTTCTCAACGAGAAAGCCAGCGTGTAAGACGAAATGACCGGTGAAGGGAACTATCCCCTACCTAGCCGTCAGTACATGGGAAGATTAATTCGCAGTAAACCCTGTGACCAGGTTTACTTCTCTTATTCATACACAGCTGTGTGATAACGGTCACCACCATACCTGTTGCTTGGTGTTGCCAGTTACATGCACATCTGTGATTACGCACACACTCTCCAGCCCGTTAGTTGTCATTTACATGCACACCTGTGATTACGCACACACTCTTCACTATGTTACCTGTCATTTACACTTATACCTATGATCACCCACACACTCTCCAGTACGTTAATTGTCATTTACATGCATACCTGTATGAGAGTGTTGATCAGGAACAGTCTCTTCTGGAAGAAGCCGAACTGCCCACTCTGACACGCGATGGTATCAAAAGATTGAGCGCTCTCATCATTTTCCATCACTTGAGGTCGGTTTCTATCAACATCGTATCATCTGTGGATCACAAGTTACAGTTAAATTTAGTTGCATATTCTTTACAGAAAGTGGCAGTCAACCCCTGCCGTATTTTGACTGTTTGTGATCTCTTGGTAAGTTTACGTTCAGTAGTTTGTTATTACTTTCTGAACGACCAGCACCCATACCTTTCTATGGGAACCAACGCAAGGCGATGTGTTTCTAAATGGCCGGCAGCTGTGTTTCGAACGCGGTATGCAGGATTAAGAGTTGCATTTGTAACTCCTTCGCACCAGCACTGGCTGTGGATCACAAATGCAGGTAAATTAACAGCTTGATGAGGTTTATCTGATTCAGTTTGTCAAACAAAAGCAGGTTTGGATCACACATGGTGCACAATAAAATGAACAAATATTATAATGTAAATATCCGCTCACTGAGCTTTGAATTTGAGACCAAGACACAAGCCGGCTCTGTGGCGAAAGAGGTTTCAAATGCGATTCGTAATCTGCCATCATTCGGATCTAGCCATAACACTTTGCTTTGTGAACAGCCGATGCTCATACCAGCACAACGTAATATGCCATCATTCGGATCTAGCCATAACGCTTTGCTTTGTGAACAGCCGATGCTCATACCAGCACAACGTAATCTGCCATCATTCGGATCTAGCCATAACGCTTTGCTTTGTGAACAGCCGATGCTCATACCAGCACAACGTAATCTGCCATCATTCGGATCTAGCCATAACGCTTTGCTTTGTGAACAGCCGATGCTCATACCAGCACAACGTAATCTGCCATCATTCGGATCTAGCCATAACGCTTTGCTTTGTGAACAGCCGATGCTCATACCAGCACAACGTAATCTGCCATCATTCGGATCTAGCCATAACACTTTGCTTTGTGAACATCCGATGCTTATATCAGCACAACGTAATCTGCCATCATTCGGATCTAGCCATAACGCTTTGCTTTGTGAACAGCCGATGCTCATACCAGCACAACGTAATCTGCCATCATTCGGTTTTAACCATTACGCGTTGCGTTGTCAACGGCCAATGCTCATACCAGCACAAAGCGATCTGCTCCAAAACTGCGGGTGACTTCGAATCCTGTATGTCAGGATTGTGAAATTGCGTTCACTACCCCTAAGCCACAGACGCCGACCTGTCAATAAGTTGTAGGCCCTACATGACAATGCCCTGGCAATATTCCGAAAGATATAAATTGACATATTTTCACATATACCAGGTCGGGGTTGTAAAAGATGAAGTGACAAGTTTCCTGCTTCGTCGCCTGTTCATCAAATACAATTCCTAGGACATATTTTTATAGGCCGAGTCGATCCCTCAACCATATGGGGACATAAAGGAATGTCTCTTCAACTGGGTCAGAGACTTGGTCAATGAACTGGTAAGGCAGTGCTTCTTTGATTTAAGAATTGACATTATATGAATTCGGGCAAACTCATAGATGTTCCAACTCTCTCAGGTAGTATGGTAATGTGTAAATGCCGATCATTCCAGTAACATACTGGTTGTAGACACGTCGGATTCGCCCTCTCATGCGTCCCTTCTCGCTGGAACCACAGTTAAATCAAATTTGAGATGTGGTTAAACGAGTTGTTTCATCTGTTATTTTATCTTTAACTAGCAGTTGTTCATAGACGGTCTTCAGAATATCTTCCTTCCCCATCGTGAGTGTTCCAGCTGCTGCTACATTTTAGTCCAACAGATCCGAAATCTTGGCCTTGCAATCAAACGTAATCTGGACTGTATATCCGTGTTCGTTCCGATGGCTTGTTGTCGCAATCAGGCCTGGCCCGAATAATATATCCACGTATGTTTCGATCGCCGGCTTCGTGGCTTAGAGGTTATGACTTTTCTCCGTAATCTCGTATACTCTCGTCGGTAACGTGATGACGGTGAGAATCAGCAGTGGTTCGAATCGCATAGGTAACTTACGGGGTATGTGAGCCGGCCGCTCAGAAAGCAATGGCAAACTCTGAGCGTACTCTTGCCAAGAAATCAACATACAGCTGAAAGATGGTAGTGTTGACAGCGATGTCCTGTAAAGGATATGCACACACAAAAAAAATGTTTCGATGACTCGGCCTCGCAATCCAGCATGAACCGGACAATATACCCGTGTACATTCCCATCGCTGAGCCTCGCAATCCAGCATGACCCGGACAATATATCCACGTGTGTTTCGATCACAAGGCCTCGCAATCCAGAATGACCCGAACAATATATCCGTGTACTTTCCCATCGCTAGGCCTCGCAATCCAGCACGACCCGGACAATTTATCCGTGTACGTCATTGTAAAAGAGAAAGACACAACTAGGAACAAACTAAAATAATAATACAATGTAGAATTCTAGTCTACGTGAGGATTTTCTGTCCTGGCAGAGTTTTGAAGGCCGCGTGTGCTCAAACATTTGTCAGGCGGATTATATAGTATGTAGAGAGAAGTTGTTGCTGTTGTCAATTCAGCGGCACACGGGCTTCCATCTTTCTGCTCAGTATCAGCTAGTTCTTCTTCTTCTTCTTTCGTTCGCCTGAAATATGTCTATAACTGCAATGTTGTCTCATGTATGAATTATAAGCTAGTGATACGAGCAAGTTTTCGTCAACTGTTGTGCCGTTCTATGCAATATCTCCCTTTTATCTGACTCTATTCGTATCTGATTCTTCATCAGTATATCTCATCTTTATACTGTATTTTACCTGCCTGCTTTTCTCTCTAACTATCTATCTGTCTGCCTATCATGTGATGTTGAATGAAATAATGTACGAGAGGAAAAAGAGAAGAAGGGCAGAATGTCAGACGGGCCTTCGTGCCCAATTCTTAACCCTTTGAAGACAAAGTTCGTTCGTTCGTTCTCTCGGTCGGCCGTTCAATCCATCCATCCATCCATCCATCCATCCATCCATCCATCCATCCATCCATCCATCCATCCATCCATCCATCCATCCATCCATCCACTGATCTATACATTTCTATCCTCCGTCTGCTTGCTTATCTGTCTATCTATCAATCTCTGTGTGTATGTACGCGTATGTGTAGCCACACAGTCGCCTACATATAATATCCCCATTCCCCTTAATCCATTTACAGATCCACGCAAATGCCGAAACCTAATAGTGCGTTCTCTAATTCCCTGTATTTGTCGCTAATGAATACTCCCTTCCCCGAAATAATTATTCATCAATCAGCTGCCAAACAATGAACACTCAAGACCTCTCTTCAAGAAACACAACCAATCGGAAACGACAGCCATTCTTCTCTCCCCTGCCATGAAACAAGGAAGTAATTGAGAAGGGGGAGTTGCTATAGAATTTACTCATACACATTTTTACTTTCGATTTGTTTTTCATTGTTATTTTCTATGATTGGATAGCCAGATGTTATAAAACATTTAATTGTTGTGTTTGTCGTGATTTCTACGCTTGCTTTGAAATTAGTTTACTATTGGAAAAACCATAATCCAACGGTTACGTTGATCATCCATTTGTTTATATTCATGTTTATTCGTTTATTTGTCCTGCTATATTCATTATACCAAGGGACATTTATAATAGACCGTTAAAGAATTCCACAGTCCATCCATCAATGTGGACAAGTTGTGGTCACTGTTGAGTGAGTAGTGTAGAACCGGATACCTGGATCAGCTGACCGAGAAGACACCAGTCAGTGCTGTAATTCAGCCTGGTTTTTACAAGGTATTGGGGAAAGGTCACCTACTTGAACAACATTCTTCAAGCAACGTTGCCGAAGTCGGCTTTGAATGTGTGCTGACAGCATCCATTCCTCACTAAATAATTAACTTGAAAAATAATAATAATATCGCATCTCAGCCTTTTGCTAAAATTAAAGTGTAGTATCTGCGCTTAATTTTGCCAAGGTCACAAGCAGAGGCGGTCATTCGAATGACACACATAGACCTGGGGACCTGATACAGTGGCTCTGGCTCCTGGGAAAACCACGAGCCCTAAAAAAAAAGATGGAAGATGCATAATAGAGATTAAGAATAGATGACGGCAAGCAAAAGTTGCATTTCAGAAAATGAAAAGTATCTTATACAATAGGTCACTATCATGGAAGGAAGAAAGAGAGTGCTGAAATGCTATAAAGAACCTGTTTTGCTGTATGGCAGTGAGTCTTGGAATGTAAATGAATAAATAAGAAAAACTTGGAAGCAATTTAGATGTAGTTCCTGAGACGAATGTGACGAATTCCTTGGTCTGCCAGAGTAACTAATGATGATTGCCTGAAACAGGCTAATGAAACTAAAAAACATTATATACAACAATACGAAAGAGACAAACAACTTACTTTGGTCACGTGATGAGAAGAGAGGCATTGGCCAACATCGTGACGACTGGAAAGATCGAGCGGACAAAAGGAAAAGGGCGACCAAGAGAAATGATCCTGGATGGATTGAGACGGTGGCATGGAGGAATGTCATCTTTTACACGTCTAAGGTACATACGGCATAGACTGTTAGACTTCAATTTTTATAGACCATTTGGCACTCCAAAAGTGATGTAGTCAGTATCACACCGATCGCCTTCACTACCCGAGACATTTCCTGGTATTAATATTAGCCTGCGTGCGAGTAGAATAGTAGACCACATCCTTAAATTAGGGCTGCGACCGATTAATTTAAATTTAATAGTTAACTTTTGAAAAATTAACGATTAATTAATCACAACAATGTTTTCCCGTAGTGAATTTGAATAACGAAGACACAAACAATAGATTGCACGATTTATTGCCTGGCATATTTCGCTGCATCTCGTCAGGTACATACTGCAGAAATTACACAACTTACGTGAATTAACTAGATAAATCCTTCAAGTTGAAATATACACATATTCGCACAGTAATGTCACTTATCTACCACTGTAATTTTAAGCTGACTAACATGTCTTTCTGTTTACACAGTTCTGGCTTGCGTTGATAGATCATAATTGCTTCTGCAAATTTTAACAAGCGAGTATTTTGTGTATTAAACACCACGCGAAATGCAGTGTCTCAGTCTACGACATGGCAACTGTCGACAATGTGCCGATTCAACCGATTCAGCAACTTTCTTATCCATTTCAGACTTAGCTTAATACTCTCTTCATTTGGTTCACATATAGTTTCATTGTCAATGGCAGTATCATTCGTTGCAGCAATCTCCATCTGCTCATCATGAACATTAACTGCTATTTGTTGTTCAATACGTGACCAAGTTCGTTCTTTTGCATCTTTTGACAAACACTTCAGGTATTTGTAGCGTGGATCAAGTGCTGTTGCAAAATGTAGTATTTAAATACTTGTCATATTAGCTACACGTTCACTGAAGTCATTAATACATGCTAACTTAAATTTAGCTATGTAGCCCGGATCATAATCGTGTACAGTCATATGCTTTGTCAACGATGATAGCAGTGGCAATACACAGCTACATGAAACAAAATCTTGACCGCCAAGCAGGACCGTGGTCTGACAGAATAAGTCCAAAACTTTGACATATTTCGAAATCTTCTCCCAATCTGAACCTAACAGTTTTGGACCTTTGTATTGCTTCTTTTCATCTGACATGTAGACAGTTAATGCTTCTCTGACCTGTAGAAGACTCTGTAGCATAATAAAAATACTATTCCATCGTGTTGGTACATCTTGCTGCAGCTTACACAATGGTGACTCATTACAATTTTGCAACTCGGTTGTGTTTGCAGCACTATGTTTAAAATGTCCGACAATTTTTCGACATCCGGTTCATTTGTATAAGTGATGGGAGAAAAGTTTTCGATTAATCGTTAAAAAAAATTAATCGTTAAAACAAAATTAACGATTAATCGATTAATTAATCGTTAACTTCCGCAGCCCTACCTTAAATACGATTCGGAAGCTAACAGCGGAAAACTCTGGCAAGCTGGTTAACCGTAGCAACCGGTGGAAGGAGCCATAGTCTACTATAACAAGAAATTTAACAGAATGCTGACATGTTGCAGAAAAGGAGACTTTATGTGTGCTATTCACTACTCATAACCAAACGTTACTAAGAAATATCAGAGGCGTCTGTTATACACTCGTATAAACCACAATTATGTAAACATAAAGATATGCTAGTCTTTCGAAAGATACATTTTTTACATGGAAACATGACCATGTATTTTGTTTATTTTGTTTGAAAGGATTCATGACACCACTTCATTATATACTGGACTTATTTTTATATATATTGTGCACCACACAAGATACAGTGAAATATGTCAGACAATAAATTGTGCAAAATATAGTTTATGTCTTCATTATCTAAATTAACAACGGGAAAACATTGTTTGAAATGTGTAGCTGTTGTCATGGGTCAAACGCTGATCCCTGCTTCCTCTCATGATATTGACCTGACGTTTAACCGCTAGAACTGTATTGTACAATCACACATAGGACAGCCTCACTATGCTGACTCCAACATAAATCCAACAACAAAGTCATTCGAGTGAACTGAGATATAATTTATCGCAGGCAACTTCAACAGCAAACGTGAGCGAGTGAGCACATCCAGGCTTCAGTCTTTCGCACCGCACTTTCGCTCTTGCTTATCCATCGCGCATCATCTCTCTAGACTGTGTAGATAGTTGGGCACCAAGTTGGCCACCTGCTATAAGAATGAATGCATGACAAACGCCTACCTTCCACTGTCATATAGCGAATACCAGAGATGCCAGCGACCGTGGCGTCAGTAGAGCCAGGAGTACCTGTAGTCAATTGCCGGACACAAACTAGAGCGACTTCATGTGGACACCGAGGACTGGCAGCAGTATAACGGCCGGTATTCTGTGAATGGATGGTGAAGCACATCCTAACGATGTCTTTGCTGGATCGCACACTGGCTACCTAACCGTTACAGTGTTAGGTGACGTATTACAATGACGTCTTCATTGCGTTCAATGTATGTGTCACTACGTGCAACGTTTGTGACACTCTGTAACTTGCTCTTGATGCGCTAGCTCATCAAATAAATCTTATGCTACTGTCATTTGCTATATGACAGCTGTCATTTAACCAATTCCATTGTCATATTAATATATAGTCATCAGTATCTTCTATCTTTAGTTTATTGAACATGTGGTATTTAACTTTGCTATGTCCTGTGAGGAGTCTGAACTTATGATGACGCCGATCTTGTGGATCTCCATCTTGGTTCTAAAAATCTCTGCATTTACATTCCCCTCTAAACTGCCTGTACTGAAAAAGGTAGCAGTTCTTGAGGACAGTGACCCATCTGAATTTTGAGACCTACTTCTGACGTCAGTGCTGTCCTCAAACTTGATCTAACTTCGGTAAATGTCCGAGAATCAAATGTTCTATCTTCAGGTCCCATTTCCTGTCTAGAGTATCCCGAGATACTCATTGATTGTTTTCGACCTGTAGGCCTGATTTCTGGATTTGTCATCACAGCTGGCAGCTTAGGTACAATCTGCAGATCTTCTGTGAAGATTCTGAACTTGTTCGTGTCGATCGAGTTTGTATGTATCATCTTTCTGGTGAAAGTGATAATTTGAAGCTCATTGCCTTAGAGAGACATATAACTGAAAAATCCACCACATATTAACACACATTAACAGATTAACACACATTACCAGATTAACACACATTACCATATTAACACACATTACCATATTAACACACATTACCAGATTAACACACATTACCAGATTAACACACATTACCAGATTAACACACATTACCAGATTAACACACATTACCAGGTGCACGCTACTGTGGCGAAGACGATACGTACGCAGTTCGTAATCCAAAGACCGCGTTAGGAACACAGCTGCGGGTAATTTGACAGCAGACAGCCTTGCGTTGGTATTTTGCGAAATGGTATGGGTGCCGGTCGTTCAGATAGCAATGGTAAACTACTGAACGTAAACTTGCCAAGATATCACAAAATTGATCTTGTCGACCCACCGACAAATGTGACGTGACGTAGCTATACGGGAATGAAATGCAAGTCATATCAGATCTTGTAGAGGAGGTCAGCATGACTGAATGGATAAATTCGCTTGTTTTTAAACTTTCGATGTGCTGATGCCGAGGTAGCGGGTTCAATCCCATCACCAGTCATTTGGACTAAACTATTGACTTCTCGTCCTTGACTTGAGGACGTAAATTACAATTACCTGAGAATATGGAGTGAGTTCGCCTGCTGGCGAGTGACACTGGTAATCAGGGTTGCCAGATTGGCTTTTTAAACGCCAAATCGGATAAATCTGGCTTTCAAAAATCAGGTTTGGTGTCAAAATATCAGTTTGGCGTTTTGGCTTTTTTCTTAGCTCTTTTAAAAATTTGTAGTGGCATAATAATAATTAGCTACAAATGCCTCTTTCTTTTTAATTGGTCAAGTTAATTTTTATCTTGTTTTAACACTTTTTAGCTAAAACAAATGCAAAACAATAAGCTTAGTTTTTACTGCTTTTGGTTAATTCTCGAGAACGAACGTAACTAGTTTAGTTTAGTTTAGTTTAGTCGATGGATCAACATCACGGCACGCGGGTGCAACCCATAAGTGCTCCGTTCTCCTCCTGACTCAAACCTGAATCTGGAGAAACTCAGCTCAGTGCACGAACTCTGTAGCACCGGCTAGGATCCTGAAATACTTTGGGTAGATTTTTAACTCGAAATTTTGCCCGGGCAGCGCCGTTAGGCTACTCTTTTTCGATTTCCAACTGCCAAGGGATTTTTTACGTGCGCAACAATACACACGGGCGTCCGATCTCACTACCCAGAGACCAGGGGAAATTTATTACTTGAAATCGACGAGAAAAAATCCCGGCATCACCGGGGCTTGAACCCGGGACCTCCAGCACTCGAGGCGGACACCATACCTCTAACATGTGTTAAACACGTATGGTTTTTGTACTGAACTTGTAGTGTTCTATGCGCACTCACGCACTGCGCAGCCACCTTACTGTTCAATTAAGTTTTCAAATTCATTATATCTTCATGGCAAGTATTTCTTATTATTGAGCCTATTATCATGCCAAAGTGGAACCCATCTTATGATACTAATCGGAAATATAATGATCAATGAGAAAAGACATTTTTGTGGCTCAAGAAATCCACCGATAGTTCTGAATCGGCATATTGCAAATTGTGCCGGTGTAATATTGTTCCAAGACTTTCAAATCTCGCAAATCATGAAACAACAGAAAAACACAAGCGGGGCGCGCCATCTTCTTCACAAAAATCACGTCCAGTGATGAAAACAAGTAAGAAAATTGATGATAAAGTTAAATTAGCAGTTACAAGTTGCTGTTAGCATGGCCTTCCATAGTGCCTTACGCACCATCCATCACTTAGGTGAAATAATGGCTGCTCATGGATGTGGCAGCACTCTTGGTCAGATAAAATTGCACCGAACGAAGTGCATATTGCTAATAAGAAATGTTATTTCACCATCTTTAAAAGCTGATCTAATTATAGATCTGCAAAACAAGAAGTATACACTTATCATTGGTGAGTACTACTGATGTCTCGACCCAAAAGTATTTGTGCATTTTAGTTAGATACCTCAGCGATAAAAGAAATAAAATTACTACTAGTTTTCTAGGTTTGAAATTTTATATTCTAAGGAATCCTGTACTGAATCTCTCAACAATAAAGAGGAATACTTATTTGAAGAAGAGGTTTTCATGTGATGTAAATATATTTTTAATAGATATTTTTATTGCGTAACTGTTGGCTTTTCTTTGGCTTTTTATTTAATGACTTGGCTTTATTTGGTCAAAGTGATCTGGCAACCCTGCTGGTAATAGGTACAGCTAAATGCCTGCTCAGAGGCGAAGGTGTTACGGACGCGATTCGTGATCCCGAATACCCGCGTTTGAAACACAACTGCACGCGATTTGGTAGCAGATCGCATTGCGTTGGTTTTTTACGAAATGGTATGGGTGCCGGTAGTTTAGAAAGCAATGGCAAACTACTGAACGTAAACTTGCCAAGATATCACAACAGCAAACAATGCTGGTGTTTACTGTAACATCCTGTAAAAGATGAGCAGCTAACTTAATCCATACGCAAAAATCAATCTAATACACTAGCATTAGTTGCACGTATGTGAACTACGCTTGAGTTGAAAGCGACCGAATTTAAAAAAAAATCTTGTAGAATTGTTGTTTATTCTCCGTGACCCTGGGTATTCTGTAGATATTTATGTAATATCTGAGTTGAGAAACCCCCGGGGTCTACTGAAGTGAGTGGGAAATGGTCTATGATTTACGTCAGTGTTGCCGTGGGAAAGAATACCGTTCTCAAAACTGTACTTTAATTTGTTTTTTCTGATGCTGTGCCACAGGCATGTTTTCGGGTTGATGGTTTTCTTCCTTGAAGTAAATATCTCGCTTATATTGTGTTGATTTTTTTATAGAGTAATATTCGTTTACGCCTTGATGTGATGGGGGGACATCATATTTTGTGAGTCTGTGATGTGATGGGGGACATCATATTTTGTAAGTCTGTGATGTGATGGGGGACATCATATTTTGTAGACTTTAATGCACTGAGAAATATGTGTATATAGGCGTCAAATCTATGTCCGACTGCGCTGATAACATTATTACTGCAACCCCCTATCAACTACACTTACCTCGCTCCAAGATTTTTATTCAGTGACTAGAAATTGTTGTAATTTGCTTTATACGAGTGAATCATTATTTCGAAATTGTTGTCCTCCTAATGTATTGCTGAATGATGTCTTGCAGCCTAAGACATTACGTTGGGTTTGTTTCTGTCTAGCATACTGCATAGTGCTGTGTCTGTTTGCCGTTATACATTTTTGTGCTGTATATTTCTCTATGCCGGTCTCCCTAGCCTAGGTGTTAACGTCTTTCTCCGTAATCCTGTATATTCTCGTGAGTAATGTAACCTGCGTGAGAATCGGTAGCAGTTCTCACCGCGTTGGTAACTTAGGAGTATGTGAGCCGGTCGCTCAGAAAGCAATGGCAAACTACTGAGCGTAATCTTGCCTAGTACATCAACAGCAGCTGAAAAATGCTGATGTTGACTGCAACGTCCTGTAAAGGATATGAAAAAAAAGCATACTGCCAGTAAACTAGCAGAGACAATTGCCATTTATTTACAGAAACCAACTTTGTGAAAACAGAAAGCCATGATAGCTAGTTTAAAATTACAGTGGTAGACTATTCAAATTACTGTGTGAATATGAGTGGTGTATATCTCAGATTATAGTCAGGTCTTAGTCAGATATTACTGAGCTACTGTATAACAGTAGACGGTACTACCTGCTTTCTGTTAACGCCGAATATTGGGCGACATTCACCAAACCCTACACCCCACATTGTGCAAAGGGATTCGAGCGAAATGGACGGTACAAGCCTTAATCTAGTGCGAGGAAATGCAATCTAAAGACTAAATGTCATGGCAGGGCAGACCAGACCCTAAGCCTTGGTCGGCAACAGAACTAGGGTGGAAATTCCAATAGGCAGACAGTTAGAGCATTGATTTGCTGAATCTGCAGCTTCAGCAGATCGTCTAATTCCAGACTTGGCTAGATTTGGTAATTTGAAGCTCATTCTGTCAGAATGACGTCTAATATTTCAGCCAATGAACATGCAGATTACCATCCATTCTACGCGATCACCACAATTGGGATCACCGCCTCTCCGTGAATCTACGGAAGGTAGTGGTGATCACATACATTGGGATGATTTTATAAGGATGATGTTGCTAAATACCCACGCACCCACACACCCAGACACCCACTAGTTAGTTAGTTGCATGTTCTTTAACGGACATCAAAGTCAACCCCAGCATTGCGGCTGTTTGTGATTTCTTTGTCATTGCTTTCCGAACGGCAGGCACCGACACAATTGTATGAAAACCAGCGCAAAGCGATCTGCTTCCAAATCGATCGCAGTTGTGTCTCGAACGCGGTATGCTGGATTGCGATGTGCGTTATTAACCCCTTCGCCACAGTGCAGGCACATACCCACTTCTAGGACAATTTTAGATACCTTCAACTCATTGGGCTTATGGTGCGAATGTTTGCATATCCTTTACAGGACATCGCTGTCAACATCAGCATCTTTCAGCTGATTGTTTATTTCTTGGCAAGATTACGCTCAGTAGTTTTCCATTGCTTTCTGAGCGGCCAGCTCACATACCCCGTAAGTTACCCACGCGATTCGAACCACTGCTGATTCTCACCGTCGTCACGTTACTTACGAGAGTATACGAGATTACGGAGAAAAGTTGCTAACCTCTAGGCCAGGAAGCCGGCGGGCATATGGTGCTCGAGATATATTTGTATATACTAATCAGCATTAGGTGGATGCCAATCGCCTTTACTTCCTAAAACATTTATTGGTACTCATTTTAGGCTGGACTGGATGAACTGATGGATTTTCTGGGTGATATATCAGATGGTGCAAATAGGACTCAAGAAAAGATGAGTTTCTTCAGTACAGATTTGTTATAGATTTAAAATTGTAATTTTCTTGTCTTGATTTGTTGATCGGATGTCGCTCATGTTACAAACATTACGTTCAGAAATGATTAGAATGTCTGTGACATTCGTGGAAATATATTGTGATCTAAAAAAAACTGGGGAATTGAATTAGAAAAACACAACCTTGAGCTACTTTAATGGAAAGGAATGTTTCAAAACGGTAAGAAATGCTCAACTGCCATACCGATAAGCGTGGTCTGTCATGTTTCGCCATCACACACGATCATCAGAGTCGTGGATCAGCTCAGTATTCTAGTCTCGACCATGACACGTGGCCAAGCCATCCAGGTATTTACTTCTCTACCTTCTCCTTTTTTCCATCCTCTCAATCTTACCAGTTGTCACCAAGTTTGTCAGCTAGTTTATTTATTCAGTTAACGTACCCAAAACATTCTTGACTGTCTACGTCTAATGTCTCTAATCAGTTTACAGTTTTTATGTGTTTCTTGTTGGACTTACGCATTGGTTTTTCTCTCTGTACATTATATTCTTTGCATTGTCCTTATAAACAACATTTCCACTACCATTAGACGTATTTCGGCTTGTCTGTTCATTGTTCATGTTTCACATCCTTACAAAAGTACAGGTTCTATGTATGCATAAAATTTGGTGGAACTGCGGTAAAGCTGTGAAAGTTTAAACAATATATAATGACACAAAGTAGTGCAGCTTTACATAAGAGAGTTACGACACATACAGAACGTTGCGGCGGTTAGCCTTCATCAGCAAACAAACACATTCACAAACACAACATACAGTCAAGGAGAACTCCTGTGACTACATTAGAAGGTGATGACAGGACGAGAGGAACAAATGCATGGAAAAATGGAAGCAATGAAGAGGAAATGAGAATTGACAAAATGTTAATTGAAAAGAATGTTAGTCGAAGAAAATGTTTAATAGAAAAACTGTTTGTAGAGAAAAAAACTGTATACTCACCTCACGTACGGACCTGTGAATGTTTACGGAAATCTCAGGTGTATTTTTATAACGGTGCTGGATGTTACGGTACAGT
>JACEFZ010012391.1:1185000-1205000 GCA_014155875.1 Cepaea nemoralis
TCAGACCACCGGCAATATGGTTGGAATATGTAGGCACAGAGAAGTGAGATGGAAGAGAGAGAGAGAGAGAGAGAGAGAGAGAGAGAGAGAGAGAGAGAGAGAGGAAAAGAGATAGAGATTGGAGAAGTGCCTACGGCACGCCACCGGATGTGTATGGGGTCGATCGGTCTACATATACGAGGCTTCACTCATACTGTACCCTATGAAATAGAGCCAGCACGGTTGATTTTTATACAACGTATATGAGGATCGACCCCCCCCCCCCCCCAGTGGTTGTGTAACATCAGACCACCAGCAATATAGTTGGAATAGGTAGACACCGAGAATCAAGATGGAAGAGAGAGAGAGAGAGAGAGAGAGAGAGAGAGAGAGAGAGAGAGAGAGAGAGAGTTTGGAAAAGAGTCTACGACACGCCACACTTGGCATAGGTAGGCACAGAGAAGCACTATTGTTGAGAGAGAATGAGCGAGAGAGAGAGATTGAGAAAGATCGAGAGAGAGAGAGAGAGAGAGAGAGAGAGAGAGAGAAGAGAGATCGGAAGAGAGCCTACGACACGCCACACATGACTATCTGTAGGCACAGAGAAGCACGATTGTTGGGAGAGAATGAGAGAGAGAGAGAGATTGAGAGAGACAGAGATTGCAAAAGAGCTTACGACACGCCACACATGGCATAGGTAGGCGCAGAGAAGCACGATCGTTGAGATTGAATGAGAGAGAGATTGCGAGAGAGAAAGAGAGAGAGAGGGGGCAGAGAGAGATTAGAAAAGAGCCTATGACACGCCACACATGGCATAGGTAGGCACAGAGAAGCACGATTGTTGAGAGAGAGAGAGAGAGAGAGAGGAGAGAGATTGAGACCGAGAAAGAGAGAAAGAGAGAGTGAAGATTGGAACAGGGCCTACGACCCGTCACCCATGGCATAGGTAGGCACAGAGAAGCACGATTGTTGAGGGAGAATGAGAGAGAGAGAGAGATTGAGAGAGAGAGAGAGAGAGAGAGAGAGAGAGATTGAGAGAGAGATTAGAAAAAAGTCTACGACACTCCACCCATGGCATAGGTAGGTACAGAGAAGCACGATTGTTGAGGGAGAATGAGAGAGAGAGATTGAGATAGAGAGACAGAGAGAGAGATAGGAAAAGAGCCTACGACACGCCACACATGGCATAGGGGCGGCACGCCACACATGGCATAGGTAGGCGCAGGGAAGCACAATCGTTGAGATTGAATGAGAGAGAGATTGAGAGAGAGAACGAGAGAGAGAGGGGGGAGAGAGAGATTGGAAGAGAGCCTACGACACGCCACACATGGCATACGTAATGTCCACAGAGGAGCCCGATTAGTGAGAGAGAATGAGAGAGAGAGAGAGAGAGAGAGAGAAAGATTGAGACCGAGAAAGAGAGAAAGAGAGAGAGAAGATTGGAAAAGGGCCTACGACCCGTCACACATGGCATAGGTGGGCACAGAGAAGCACGATTGTTGAGAGAGAGAGAGATTGAGAGAGAGAGAGAGATTGAGAGAGAGAGAGAGAGATTGAGAGAGATAGATTGGAAAACAGCCTATGACACTCCACCCATGGCATAGGTAGGCACAGAGAAGCACGATTGTTGAGGGAGAATGAGAGAGAGAGATTGAGAGAGAGACAGAGAGAGAGATTGGAAAAGAGCCTACGACACGCCACACATGGCATAGGGGACAGGGTAGAGGATAAGTTGGAGGCCGGACAAGGGTGATATCAGGAGGGTGTGGAAGCAACAGAGTGGGGAGGGGAAATGACTACGATTAGATGAAACTATGTTGGGTGTTGAGGCCGTGTGGTGTTAGGCACCCCATAGTGAATATGAGCCGGTTTTCTGTATTCTTGCGATGTTGCTGACCAGAGGAGCAGGACTGGATGCCAGTGACCTGGACATCGGAAGCACCTTGATGGTTGGCGCTATTGAAGTGGGTGGAGACAGGCTTGCTCTCGTTGGTGTTGATGTCCATCAGATGTTGGCGGAATCTGTCGGCTAGCATGAGACCCGTCTCCCCAATGTACTTCATATCACACCTTTTGCATATTATGGCGTAAATGATGTTGCGACTGGTGCAGGAAAATTCTTCTGTGATGCGTAAATTGCCTTTGGGGAATCGCACTACTGGAGTGTGGATCACATATGGGCAGGTCTTGCATCGAGATCTCAGGCAAGCCTTAGTTCCTAATTGTGAGGGTGGAGGTGGAAATCCCTGTACTCTATTGTGGACGAGTACATCCCTGAGGTTGCGGTCACGTCTGTAGGCCACTAGTGGTTTCTCTGAAAATATCGCGCTGGTAGTAGGGTCAGCTTGAAGGATAGATAGATGTCAAAAGAGGATATTCTTGACTGAAAAATTATGCGGATGGTAGGTAAGAGAAAGTACTGGTCGAAGGTTTTTTGGTCTAGGTGCAGAGGTGAGAGCCTCTGCGCGGCTAGCGGGTAGAACCCGGCGGAAGGCTGATGATAGGACATGATCAGGATAGCCACGAAGCCTGAAGAAGTCCAACATTTCCTGAGCATTGTGCTGAAAATCCTCATCATTTTGGCATAGTCGTCGAAGGCGCAGAAGTTGAGAATAAGGAATAGCGTCTTTGCAGGCCGGAGGGTGAGAGGAGGTGTAGAGTAGAAAGGCGTGAGAGTCTGTCGGTTTGTAGTAGACCGTCGTGGTGAGACCATGGGTCCCAATAGAAACAGTAATGTCTAAGAAGTTGACAGAAGTAGAGGAAATATGGGAAGTGAGTTTGATAGAAGGATGAAAGTTGGAGAAGAAGTCTATGAATCTTTCGAGATCCGCCCGTGGCATACAGGTGACACCAACACCATCATCGATGTATCGCCTGTATAGTTCAGGGATTCTACCGTTGTAGAGTTGCCATATCTGGTACTCAAGGTGGCCCAGAGCACTTCAACGCTTTTTTTCTCTGATGGGTTCTAGATTGAAGATCAACACAATTCACAGCTCGGCGTCATCAGATTTCTCGAAGTTTAGCCGGAAATGGCATACTCTTTACAGACGAACAACCTTTACCAGTCATGAAATAGATCCTCCATTGACTACAGGTCTTCATAAACATCTTACTCGGTCTTTTTTTTTAAAGTAAATATTTATTGGTCTTCACATAAATTTTGTACATATATATGTCTCTGTCTTCCTCTGACTCTCTTTAATTGGACTCTCTGCAATTGGGTTTTTCTCCATATAAACTATATTCTACTTCTTCTGTTGATATTTCCGTAAATTCCATGTCTTTTATTTATGGTTTTGAGGAGTAATCGTGTAACACAAACAACTATATGTACCCCAGTGTTTAGTTTCTTTTCTGTCCACGATATTCTCAACATTCCTCTCACAGACCACATGTTTACTGCTTCAGGTTTCATCGCCATTTTATCACTCATTGTCCGCCATTCGCGTCCACATAGAAGCGCAAGTCACCTACTTTTCAGAAAGCAAATGTTTTTGTGAGATAGTTTTGTGTTTGATAACGTTGCTCATGCTTGTAACGGATTCTTTGCATATTTGGAGATTGCATGCAGTACACACATTTCGAGATTGTAACGGACTCAAGAGAATACTTTGAATGATGAAGACAGGCATGCTACGTGCAGAGCAGCGTACTATAATGTTTTTAAACATCAAAGATTGGAAGCTTTTGCTGGATCTTTTTTGTCAGGACAAGCTGGTGTCCTGGGACACGAGCAGTCGGACAGAGTGACCGTTACTGCACCGCTGGGTGAGGAATTGGTGCACTGTTAAGTAGATGTGGTCACGATCCTTTAGGGTCATGTATTGCGTGAAGGCACTGATAAATCATGGCCTGTAGATAATGGAGCGACAGGAATTGACTGGAAAATATGGCCAATCGCAATACTCCCAAGAAGAGCCAGACTGACACATAATTAGGCCGTAGTTGATATCACTGGTAATAGGACTCTTCGCTTGTTGTTGAAAATAAGGAAGAGGCGTGTATGGGAACGTCCTACGTGTTGTGATGTCGGTGTTTGACTAAACTTAACTAAGCTCTACTCATCTTAAATGGATACATGGAACATTTTCTTTACCTCTGTGCCACATCTTCGATCAGACTTTGTACACAAAAAACCACTCACGCTTACTTTCCTTTAATACATGTTTGGTAACTTCTTCTTTCCTGTGAAAAAGGATTGGTGTTGATATTTTGTCCAAGCCGTCGCCATAGTGTCTTCAAAGTCACTTAAACTTGAGGCTGAACTTTTATCAGACATGCAGACGTGAACAAACATCGGCGGCAAGAGAAACCATTGAAGGATATTCACCAGATCACTTCTCGGGACTGAAACACAAGACAACGACGACCGCACTGAATGGATTTACTCCTCCCCGAGGGAAATTAACAGCGCCAGGCGCGAATGATTTCTCAAATTTGAGAACAAGGAACTTAACTCAGCCAGACACACAAATTTCTTAGTTTGTTTACAGTTAGAAAAAAATGTTGTTTCTCTTTAGATCTGATTTAGTCTCAGACAGCAATGTTTACATGTATGGGGCAAATACAAAAAGTAAACAAATTAATGGCAAATAGAACGGTTGCCGTGTGATTTCCGTATACACGATTTAATGCTATAGGCGGGTGGAGGCCGTGTTTGAAGCTCTCAAACTTCCATTCATCACAGGTCCTATTTGCAGTATTTGTGAGCACAAATTTGGTCCAGAATCTCGGGTCATGTAGATTGAACGCATCGTCTGATGAAATGGCTTCGCCTTGTTCGCACAGATTCGGAGAGAATAGGGTAGTACTCCGGTTTTATACCCACTAACCAAATAACTTATCTATCTATCTGTCAATCTGTCAATCTGTCAATCTATCTATCTATCTATCTATCTATCTATCTATCTATCTATCTATCTATCTATCTATCTATCTATCTATCTATCTATCTATCTGTCTGTCTATCTATCTATATATCTGTCCGTCCGTCCGTCCGTCCGCCGTCGTCCGTCCATCCGTCCGTCCTGTCTGTCTGTCTGTCTGTCTGTCTGTAGCAGGTCGAATCCGTCAACAGACAGTGGGATGTATAAAATAAACTAATTGCGAATATTGAATACAAGGATGTCGACAGCGATGGATGCTTGTGTCCCTGAGGGACAACTATCTCCTTCGTGACCCAACTGTCCTTGTCAGGGGTACTTTTACCTGGCTTTCCTCCCAACGCTTCTAAGACTGATATAATCACAGACTACGCAGTACCTCGTACACAAGCCAGCAGTTTCCATCTTTGCATTGATCACTGGTTCGATCATCGATCGGTTGGAGTCACTCCTTCCGGTAGGGAATATTTTATGGTACAAATTATACCTACAATGTTGCGTTACTTCTTCGTCTTCGTCTTCTTTATCCTCTTCTTATGGGCGTGGTTGACACCTGGTTGGGCGCGTAACACCTAGTTGAGTGCGTGACACCTAGTTGAGTGCGTGACACCTAGTTGAGTGCGTGACACCTAGTTGAGTGCGTGACACCTAGTTGAGTGCGTGACACCTAGTTGAGTGCGTGACACCTAGTTGACTGCGTGACATCTAGTTGACTGCGTGACACCTGGTTGACTGCGTGACACCTAGTTGACTGCGTGACACCTAGTTGACTGCGTGACACCTAGTTGACTGCGTGACACCTAGTTGAGTGCGTGACACCTAGTTGAGTGCGTGACACCTATTTGTGTGCATGACACCTATTTGTGTGCGTTACACCTAGTTGAGTGCGTGACACCTAGTTGAGTGCGTGACACCTAGTTAAGTTAAGGAGAGTCATGAGCCGACATCACAGCACTCAGGACATTCCCATACATGCTCATTCCCCACTTTCGAGGGCCAGTGAGGAGCCCAATACTAACGATACAAGTGTCAATCTGCTTATGAACTCCTGGTTATGCACCTCAATGGTCGTGCAAAGGGCTACTGCGATTTACATTTGACGTTAGATGTTATCGCGCACAACTTACACACGGGTCGTCTATTTTTCGTCTGAATTTGTGGAATTGTAATGTTACGAAAAAAAACTTACACATGGCAATGTAGCGGGCAGGCACCTCAACATAAATTGAAAACTACCAATCACCCAGATGAAGACTGATAGGCAGATAGTGGAATTCGCTAGTTTGGTACTGGTTAAAACAAAAATTAAAGGTCCACTTTACACGTCTAGTCCCAATCGGCATATGGTGCTAAACCCATTCGTATAGTATAACCCACACTCAGCGGGTGGTGTGGTTGTCATCCATGCCATGTCCACGGCCAAAACTCATCTCTTATCCATCCCGTATTTGCTGTTATTGTTTGTGAACCATTAGGAAGACTCAGTTTTAACTCATAAGTCCGGTGTATTGGCGGACGGGCCGTTAGAACCCTCAAGTGCTTTGCATCTATCGGAGTAAGGTTGATACACAGACCTTTCTTCCCACCCTGCACTAAAGTACCATATTGGTGGGGTCCGTGTTGCTAAGCTCTCGTTCCATTCTCCAAGCTCAGAATTCTGCGAGGTGTATAAGACTGGTGCTGGAACTCCCCAAGTCAAGGGAGAGAAGTCAATATTCATCTTTGGTTTGATATTAGCCGTCAGCGTAAGAGAGGAAGAAGATTCCATGGTGTAGGGTCCAGATGTAAAGATACGCCAAGCGAATGATAGCACCATTTTTAAGGCGTTTGCAGATTCAGATTGAAATTAAACGAGTTCCTTCTGCAAAGCCCGGTTGTCATTTGAAGGTATCTTGTGTGTTTCCTGGTGTGCTTTCAGCTTACAATTGTTACGTTGTGTGGAGTATCATCGAATGCCTATTTATTTCTTATGACTTTCATAAGTGCCAATCCATACTGGTCAAGTTATTGCTCTAGTCATGTTGGTGCGGTCAAGTGTTCCCCAGAGGTTGATGTTAATGTCCATTAGACTGGCTGAAGTCGACGCGATGCCCTGACTTCTTGACCCATCAACCACGGACAAACTCCATAAATGTCGAGCCATGAAAACTATCATTATATATATATATATATATATATATATATATATATATATATATATATATATATATATATATATATATATGTGTGTGTGTGTGTGTGTGTGTGTGTGTGTGTATGTGTGTATGTGTGTGTGTGCGTATTCATGTGTTTATGTGTGTGTGAGTATGTGTGTGTGTGAGTATATGTGTGTGTGTGTCGGTGGGTGGGTGTGTGTGTACTAGGACAGACAAACACATAGAGAGACTAACTAACTAACGATCGACCATCGATTGTTGCTGGGATTCGTTATGGCTGCATTTTCATGATACCTCGAAAGAACGAACTAAGCCACTAAATCAACGAACCAACTAGCTAACTAACTAACTAGCCAGCTAACTAACCAGCTAACTAGCTAGCTAATTACTTAAGGACCCAGTGACAAATTATCTGCCTACTATACATTTTAAGACCATCTAATACGCGAATTTCACAAGTGTGTGTGTGGGTAAGTGGGTGGGTGGGTGTGTGGGTGAGGGATGTGTGGTTGAATGTGGGTGTGTGGGGGATGTGTGTGGGTTGGGGATGGGTGTGTGATGGGTGTGGGTGATGGATGTGGGGATGTGTGTGTGGGAGGGGGATGTGTCTGGGTGGGTGGGAGTATCTGTGGCGAAGTGGTCAAGCCGTTTGACTCGTGCTCCGAAGGTTGTGGGTTCGTTTCCGGGCCACACCCTTCGGTTTACGAGTTAAAATGTTTCGGAGACTCCTGTGGGTCGTCGCTAAAAGCTACGGAGTTCGTGCTTTGTGCGACGCTTTCCGCTCTGCGGAAAGAGACTGAGCCATATGGGATAAAACCCGGTGCGATGAAGTCGACCCTGTCGACTTTTAAGCGACTTTTTTGGGTGGGGGTGTGTGTAAAAATGTGTGGGTGTTAGTGGTTGGGGGATAAGTACGTGTGTGGAGGGATGTGTGAGGGGGATGAGTGTATGGGTGGGGGATGTGTATGTGTTGGGTTGGGTGTGCGTGGATGGGAGGTGTGTGTTTTTGAATGCGGGATGTGTTGGTGGGTGGGGATGTGTGTGAGGGATGTGTGTATGGGTGGGGAGATGTATGGGGATATATATATATATATATATATATATATATATATATATATATATATATATATATATATATATATATATATATATATATATATATATATATATATATACGCAATTTCATAATTCTATATCTACCCAGTTAGGTTTCCACTTGTATTCATACGCCATTAACATTCTAAGGATCATCTGTAAACGGTAATTAGGTTTAGGTTGTCGCGAAATCTATACTTTGCCTGTATATTGTAGCGTAATTGTCAATAATGGGAGTCCCGATGGCCCAGTGGCTGGGCGCCTGCCTGCCAGCGTTATATTTAAAATTGACCTTAACTCCCTGGTCAACCCTTGCTAAAAATTGTGCCAGGAAATATTCTGAGAAGTAAAAACGGCCGGCAAGATATTGAATACATCATCAGTGGATTGCCGTTATGTCTATAGATTAATTTAGTTTAGTTTAGTCGATGGATCAACATAATGGCACACGGGTGCTCCTCCTAACTCAAACCTGAGTTTGGAGAGACTCGGCTCAGTGCACGAACTCCGTAGCACCGGCGAGGATCCTGAAATACTTTATGTAGATTTTTAACTCGAAATTTTGCCCGGGCAGCGCCGTTAGGCTACTCTTTTTCGATTTCCAACTACCAAGGGATGTTTTACGTGCGCATCAATACACACCGGCGTCCGATCTCACTACCCAGAGACCAGGGGAAATTTTATTACTAGAAAGAAGTCCACGAGAAAAAATTCCGGTCATCACCGGGGCTTGAACCCGGGACGCAGTCCCCTATGTCTATAGAAATATGAGCCTAGCACATATACCGAACATATCTTAAAGAAGGGAAAAGCGGTCATTTAATTGACATTACACGCAACCACAACTAGACCAGCTGTCTCTCTCTATTCTCTCTCTCTCTCTCTCTCTCTCTCTCTCTCTCTCTCTCTCTCTCTCTCTCTCTCTTTCTTTATATATATATATATATATATATATATATATATATATATATATATATATATATATATATATATATATATATATATATGCCTGCACTGTGGCGGAGGGCTCACAAACGGGATTCGTTATCTCGCAATATTTTTTTTATTTTTATTTTTTATTTTTTTGTTCGCACATCCTTTTATAGGACAACGCTGTCACCATCTGCATCTTTCAGCTGATTGTTGATTTCTTGGCAAGATCATGCTCAGTAGTTTGACATTTCTTTCTGAACGACCAGCTCACATACCCCGTAAGTTACCGACGCGGAGAGAACCGCTACCAATTCTCGCGCATGTCACGTTACTCACTAGAGTATGCGGGATTACGGAGTAAGTTGTATACACCCTAGACCAGGGAGACCGGCGCTTCGAAATCAGCTGTGGTCTATTTGAAGCAGACTGCACTGGTTGAGTTTTAATAATGATTAGAGTTTAGAGCGTCCGTCGATCAAATAACAATGGCAAATTTCTGAGCGAACAAAACATGCTAGCGTTGACTTCGACGCCCTGTAAAATAAATAATATGCAACTATATCCTTTTATATATGTACCTCTTACTAACCGATCGTTATGCTTGCATTTTCATACAGATAGCAGCTCTAGTAACTAATTCCCCTCAACTCATTGATCAGCTCTTGCTGTTAGTTCAATGCTACTTGTTCAACATATTCGCGGCCAACCGCTGCATCTAGAGGACACTCCACCATCTGCCACCTAGTGGACGGATTTAGCAGAGTTACCTTAGGAGTAACCTTACCTCAATGTGTGTGTGTGCTTGCGCGTGTGTGTGTATACGTATTAGTGCGCGTGCGCGCGTAATATGTGCGTCCTATAGATATATTGAAATCAATTCTTCACGCCATTCAACGAAAACAACAACAAGATCCATAAATTACAATGAAAAGAAAATACATTAATACCAATGAACAGAGCACAATTAGCCCGATAAGTTCCGTGACAAGCAGATGATAGAGATTCGTCTTGTAAGAAACAAGAGATCACAAAACACAACTGAGATAAGAGAGAAGCCGCGTGGATTCAACCAGGGAAACGGCACAAATAATGCTAAGTATCTTCTAAGAACATTAATTGAGAGCGCAGTTTTGATGCTGGGAAATTTATTTATGTGTCTCATAATTTATTTATCGTTATAAATCATACGGGTATCACAACAATTTCGGAAACAAAGACAGACGATACAGATTTTGGAGTTCTATAGAAAAAATAACAGAGATTTATGGAGCTAATCAACGGAAGAGTTGGGATGCAGGTGTAATAATCAAGGCAGAAAGGACAGAGACGGCGAAAGACGTATTAATAATAATAATAATAATAATAATAATAATAATAATAATAATAATAATAATTTGTCCCAAACAGTTTTCTACAATGGGTCTGCGGATTGATCCCCGCGTCACATTTTGTTGGCTTGATAGCAAGGGGGAATCAATCAATCAGGTGCCGTCTCCACAAGAAGTTTTGCTCTCCAAATCTGTCTGTCTCTCGCCCTGACTGTACATTCTTTCAGATTGCTGTTAGTCAATCTCTTGGTGTTATCTTCCCACTTGTATCGTTGTCTACCTCTTGCTTGCTTGTCTTCAACCTTACCTTCCAGTATGGTTTTTAAAAGAGGGCTATGTCTTTAACCAGTCTTTTAACCGGTCTCTGTGGCTAAGGGCTTGCGAACACGGTTTGTGAGCCCGTATACCCGGGTTCGAAACACAGCGGTGCTGGTATATTTTCGAAAAAGGTATAGAGACCGGTCGTTCAGAAAGCAATGGTAAACTACTGAACGTAAAATTTGCCCAGGAATCACGAACAGCGAAAATGCTGGGGTTGACTGCAACTTAATTTTATGTATTTTAACATGGCCGAACTATTTTACTTGCTTATTTTTATTTCTTTCATCAATTCTCTTTTGATTTCCAGTTTATCTATGAAATACGACATATTCTTCTGTATATCCACATCTACAAAGCCTCTATTCGACTTCAAATTCTTTGTTCATTGTCCATGCTTCTGCGCTATGTAGTAGTGTTAACAATTCTCAGTTGTAATGCGTTGTTATCCTCTCTAGATGTTAATACTGTTTTCATTATGTTAAAAGCAGTTTTGACCATTCCTATTCTCTTTTTGATTTCTATTTCACTCCTGCCATCACCTGTATATATATATATATATGTCGAAGATAAGAGAAACGTGTTACTTGTTTTAGTATCTCCCCGTTTACTGTGATGTTCATAGATCACATATCCTATCCACTGCAAGAAGATATAGGTAGCGAATATATCCCTCACTCTGACAAAACGAATAGCCCTGGCTTCGAGCATGCATTACCAACGCAGTACACTATCAACTTCGCAAGCCCGCATGCCAGAGGGGCCTAGTGCACAGTTTAAATAGCTGGTCAACAGTCAATCTTTCAGACGTCAACTTCCTAAAAATATATGATGACAGAGAGGACCGGACTGTTGTGATAGCCAATGTCTGCTTCACACAAGGCCCACGAAGAAGGGGAGGACAGATCACATACCGGCAAAAGTCAACATCTGTCAGCATTGAAGGAAAACTATATCTGATGACAAAGAGGACTGGACAGTTGTGATAGCCAATGTCTGCTTCACACAAGGCCCACGAAGAAGGGGAGGACAGATCACATACCGGCAAAAGTCAACATCTGTCAGCATTGATGGAAAACTATATCTGATGACAAAGAGGACTGAACAGTTGTGATAGCCAATGTCTGCTTCACACAAGGCCCACGAAGAAGGGGAGGACAGATCACATACCGGCAAAAGTCAACATCTGTCAGCATTGATGGAAAACTATATCTGATGACAAAGAGGACTGGACAGTTGTGATAGCCAATGTCTGCTTCACACAAGGCCCACGAAGAAGGGGAGGACAGATCACATACCGGCAAAAGTCAACATCTGTCAACATTGATGGAAAACTATATCTGATGACAAAGAGGACTGGACAGTTGTGATAGCCAATGTCTGCTTCACACAAGGCCCACGAAGAAGGGGAGGACAGATCACATACCAGCAAAAGTCAACATCTGTCAACATTGATGGAAAACTATATCTGATGACAAAGAGGACTGGACAGTTGTGATAGCCAATGTCTGCTTCACACAAGGCCCACGAAGAAGGGGAGGACAGATCACATACCGGCAAAAGTCAACATCTGTCAACATTGATGGAAAACTATATCTGATGACAAAGAGGACTGGACAGTTGTGATAGCCAATGTCTGCTTCACACAAGGCCCACGAAGAAGGGGAGGACAGATCACATACCGGCAAAAGTCAACATCTGTCAACATTGATGGAAAACTATATCTGATGACAAAGAGGACTGGACAGTTGTGATAGCCAATGTCTGCTTCACACAAGGCCCACGAAGAAGGGGAGGACAGATCACATACCGGCAAAAGTCAACATCTGTCAGCATTGATGGAAAACTATATCTGATGACAAAGAGGACTGGACAGTTGTGATAGCCAATGTCTGCTTCACACAAGGCCCACGAAGAAGGGGAGGACAGATCACATACCGGCAAAAGTCAACATCTGTCAGCATTGATGGAAAACTATATCTGATGACAAAGAGGACTGAACAGTTGTGATAGCCAATGTCTGCTTCACACAAGGCCCATGAAGAAGGGGAGGACAGATCACATACCGGCAAAAGTCAACATCTGTCAGCATTGATGGAAAACTATATCTGATGACAAAGAGGACTGGACAGTTGTGATAGCCAATGTCTGCTTCACACAAGGCCCACGAAGAAGGGGAGGACAGATCACATACCGGCAAAAGTCAACATCTGTCAACATTGATGGAAAACTATATCTGATGACAAAGAGGACTGGACAGTTGTGATAGCCAATGTCTGCTTCACACAAGGCCCACGAAGAAGGGGAGGACAGATCACATACCGGCAAAAGTCAACATCTGTCAACATTGATGGAAAACTATATCTGATGACAAAGAGGACTGGACAGTTGTGATAGCCAATGTCTGCTTCACACAAGGCCCACGAAGAAGGGGAGGACAGATCACATACCGGCAAAGTCAACATCTGTCAACATTGATGGAAAACTATATCTGATGACAAAGAGGACTGGACAGTTGTGATAGCCAATGTCTGCTTCACACAAGGCCCACGAAGAAGGGGAGGACAGATCACATACCGGCAAAAGTCAACATCTGTCAGCATTGATGGAAAACTATATCTGATGACAAAGAGGACTGGACAGTTGTGATAGCCAATGTCTGCTTCACACAAGGCCCACGAAGAAGGGGAGGACAGATCACATACCGGCAAAAGTCAACATCTGTCAACATTGATGGAAAACTATATCTGATGACAAAGAGGACTGGACAGTTGTGATAGCCAATGTCTGCTTCACACAAGGCCCACGAAGAAAGAGATGACAGATCACATACCGGCAAAAGTCAACATCTGTCAACATTGATGGAAAACTATATCTGATGACAAAGAGGACTGGACAGTTGTGATAGCCAATGTCTGCTTCACACAAGGCCCACGAAGAAGGGGAGGACAGATCACATACCGGCAAAAGTCAACATCTGTCAGCATTGATGGAAAACTATATCTGATGACAAAGAGGACTGGACAGTTGTGATAGCCAATGTCTGCTTCACACAAGGCCCACGAAGAAGGGGAGGACAGATCACATACCGGCAAAAGTCAACATCTGTCAACATTGATGGAAAACTATATCTGATGACAAAGAGGACTGGACAGTTGTGATAGCCAATGTCTGCTTCACACAAGGCCCACGAAGAAAGAGATGACAGATCACATACCGGCAAAAGTCAACATCTGTCAACATTGATGGAAAACTATATCTGATGACAAAGAGGACTGGACAGTTGTGATAGCCAATGTCTGCTTCACACAAGGCCCACGAAGAAAGAGATGACAGATCACATACCGGCAAAAGTCAACATCTGTCAACATTGATGGAAAACTATATCTGATGACAAAGAGGACTGGACAGTTGTGATAGCCAATGTCTGCTTCACACAAGGCCCACGAAGAAAGAGATGACAGATCACATACCGGCAAAAGTCAACATCTGTCAACATTGATGGAAAACTATATCTGATGACAAAGAGGACTGGACAGTTGTGATAGCCAATGTCTGCTTCACACAAGGCCCACGAAGAAGGGGAGGACAGATCACATACCGGCAAAAGTCAACATCTGTCAACATTGATGGAAAACTATATCTGATGACAAAGAGGACTGGACAGTTGTGATAGCCAATGTCTGCTTCACACAAGGCCCACGAAGAAGGGAGGACAGATCACATACCGGCAAAAGTCAACATCTGTCAACATTGATGGAAAACTATATCTGATGACAAAGAGGACTGGACAGTTGTGATAGCCAATGTCTGCTTCACACAAGGCCCACGAAGAAGGGGAGGACAGATCACATACCGGCAAAAGTCAACATCTGTCAACATTGATGGAAAACTATATCTGATGACAAAGAGGACTGGACAGTTGTGATAGCCAATGTCTGCTTCACACAAGGCCCACGAAGAAGAGATGACAGATCACATACCGGCAAAAGTCAACATCTGTCAACATTGATGGAAAACTATATCTGATGACAAAGAGGACTGGACAGTTGTGATAGCCAATGTCTGCTTCACACAAGGCCCACGAAGAAGCGAGGACAGATCACATACCGGCAAAAGTCAACATCTGTCAACATTGATGGAAAACTATATCTGATGACAAAGAGGACTGGACAGTTGTGATAGCCAATGTCTGCTTCACACAAGGCCCACGAAGAAAGAGATGACAGATCACATACCGGCAAAAGTCAACATCTGTCAACATTGATGGAAAACTATATCTGATGACAAAGAGAACTGGACAGTTGTGATAGCCAATGTCTGCTTCACACAAGGCCCACGAAGAAAGAGATGACTGATCACATACCGGCAAAAGTCAACATCTGTCACATTGATGGAAAACTATATCTGATGACAAAGAGGACTGGACAGTTGTGATAGCCAATGTCTGCTTCACACAAGGCCCACGAAGAAGGGAGGACAGATCACATACCGGCAAAAGTCAACATCTGTCAACATTGATGGAAAACTATATCTGATGACAAAGAGGACTGGACAGTTGTGATAGCCAATGTCTGCTTCACACAAGGCCCACGAAGAAGGGGAGGACAGATCACATACCGGCAAAAGTCAACATCTGTCAACATTGATGGAAAACTATATCTGATGACAAAGAGGACTGGACAGTTGTGATAGCCAATGTCTGCTTCACACAAGGCCCACGAAGAAGAGATGACAGATCACATACCGGCAAAAGTCAACATCTGTCAACATTGATGGAAAACTATATCTGATGACAAAGAGGACTGGACAGTTGTGATAGCCAATGTCTGCTTCACACAAGGCCCACGAAGAAAGAGATGACAGATCACATACGGCAAAAGTCAACATCTGTCAACATTGATGGAAAACTATATCTGATGACAAAGAGGACTGGACAGTTGTGATAGCCAATGTCCGCTTCACACAAGGCCCACGAAGAAAGAGATGACAGATCACATACCGGCAAAAGTCAACATCTGTCAACATTGATGGAAAACTATATCTGATGACAAAGAGGACTGGACAGTTGTGATAGCCAATGTCTGCTTCACACAAGGCCCACGAAGAAGGGGAGGACAGATCACATACCGGCAAAAGTCAACATCTGTCAACATTGATGGAAAACTATATCTGATGACAAAGAGGACTGGACAGTTGTGATAGCCAATGTCTGCTTCACACAAGGCCCACGAAGAAGGGGAGGACAGATCACATACCGGCAAAAGTCAACATCTGTCAACATTGATGAAAAACTATATCTGATGACAAAGAGGACTGGACAGTTGTGATAGCCAATGTCTGCTTCACACAAGGCCCGCGAAGAAGGGGAGGACAGATCACATACCGGCAAAAGTCAACATCTGTCAGCATTGATGGAAAACTATATCTGATGACAAAGAGGACTGGACAGTTGTGATAGCCAATGTCTGCTTCACACAAGGCCCACGAAGAAGGGGAGGACAGATCACATACCGGCAAAAGTCAACATCTGTCAACATTGATGGAAAACAATGTACACAGTCAGCGCTGTGGCGGAGGTGTTGCCAACGCGATTCACAATCCCGCATATCGATACTGAAACACAGCTGCTGGCGGTTTGAAAGTAGACCGCGTTGCGTTGATTTTTATACTGTGGTATGAGTGTTGAGAAAGCAATGGCTACCCATTGAACGTAAATTTGACTAGTAACTTACAAACACTAAAAAAAAATACTGGGGTTGACTGCGAAGAGCTGTAAAAGGACATGAACTTGTAACTGTGTACATTACCATCATCATCTAGCAGGCTCCTTGCAGAACGTTGCTCTCACCAGGACCGGCCGAAAAGACTCTCAATCCTTGGCCAGTTCCCTGACCCATGCATGTCCATGCTCTGTATCCATAGTGCTGGTCACCCCCGATATGTCCATTTAATCACTTCTTAAAGGCACATCCTTACTATATACATTTTACTTGCGCAGCAGAATATACTGTTTGTTTCTGTGGTATTGTTGTACATGATGTTTTACTGCAATTAGCCACTGCCAGACATTATTTGTATGTTAGTCTCGTAGTCCAATATATTCGCAACCTTCGTCCCAGGAACGATTTCTCCATTGCCCACTAGCTCTTCCTAATGTGATCATGCACGTTTCTTGATCCTCTGCCATACAGTAAAACGGATTCAGGGTAACGTCTCTTTCTGACATTCAATGGTAGTAGCGTATTACATAAGATATGTTTCATTTTATGAAATGCAGCTTTTATTTGACCTATTCTGTTCTTAATTTCTGGCAAGCATCTTCCATTCAAAGTTATCATTGCCTCTAAGTATTTCAGTTTATTAATTTGGTTAAGGGTCAGTCCGATTGTGCTCCATTATTTTTTTTCTTGGAGCAGTAGGACAAAGTCTCCCTGGCTAAGGGGTTAATGACTTTTTCCATAATCCCGTATATCCACGTAGGGTAACACAGCTGCGCGAGATTCGGTAGCGGATCGCGTCGCGTTCGTTACTTAGGGGTATGTGAGCCGGTCGCTCAGAAAGCAATGGCAAACTACTGAGCGTAATCTTGCCAAGAAATCAACAACAGCGGTAAAATGCTTGTGTTGACAGCGATGCCATGTAAATAGGATATGCGAAAAAAGTAGGACAAAATCACCTGACGGTTTGCTAAGCTCAGGAAAACCTCGCTTTTATCGTTTCCTGGTCTCCACCTCGGGAGTTTGAGGTTTATTTATGTAATCTACGGGTGGTCAGCAGGTTACTCATTTTCGCTGTTTACTCCTCCTGAGAGTGCCTAGCCGATCCTGACCATACTGGCTGCAGGGTCAGTCGCACTCTGTACCTCGTAAAAGCAACAAGCAATGAGATACAGACCAAATGGAACTAGAAGAAAAGAGGCGGACCTGTGTAAACAATGGACAGACTAAATAACTGAGGCCTTGGAAATCTCGATATAGGGAGCCCATAAACGGGCACTCTCCCACTGTTTATGCTTCACCTCGACAACTCAAGCTACAAGAGGAACCGGATGAGATGATGAATTTGGTTAAGTTTTCCCTTCTATTGTTGTATCACATGTTGATGTTATTTCTTTCGTTGATATAACCATTTCAACATTTGTTTCTGTTTTCTTGACACTCAAGGCCCTTTTTCCTCTTCTGTTACTACAAGGAGGGAACCGATGTGGCTAAACACTCGTCTACCGGCCGCGGTGGTCTAGGGTTCGATCTGCATGGATGCAGATTTAAATCGACCCGGACTAAAATGGGTACCAATATATTTCTGGGACATAAAGGCGATCAGCATGATTCCAACCAAGTGGGAAAACGGTGTTCGTTGGTATATACAAATATGAGTCTCATATGATATGTCCAGTATGTCTCATGGGTGTCAAATGACCTCTGCTGTCACATTTCATTTCTACGAGTGGAAGTCAATAAGAAAGTCACAAATGGTTGTAGAAAAATAACTACTGAAACCAGTTTATTTTTATTGTCCTTTTATTTCTAAACATAATTTCCACCAACATTGATGCACTTATCCTATCGTTTTATCAGTCCTCTCAAACTGGCTGCATAGAACGGCTTGCTCTGTATTCTAAACCGCGTTTTCACATCACATTCAACTTCGGCGTCATTCGCGAAATGTCTCCCGCCAAGGTGGGTTTACCAAAAAGGTGGAAATCGCTAGGGGCTAAGTCAGGGCTGTAAGGTGGATGTTCCAGAACTTCCAACCTTAGTTGGTTAATTTTCTCCTGAGTTAATCGAGCCGTATGTGGTCTGGCATTGTCATGAAGAAGCAACACTCCTCTAGTCAGCAGTTCTGGACGTTTTCCTTCGAATTGCACCATGAACCATCGATGGAACTTCACAGAATCTATTGCAGATGATACAGAGTCTATCGTTACTCGCCTGTCACCTCTAATCATCTCCTCCACCCGCTGCACGGATGCTTCAGTTGCAATCTCAACAGGACGACAAGATCGGATTTCATCAACAATTTTAGAGCCTCCTTGAGAAAATTTTTCTACCCAGCTATGCACCGCTTTACGGGACAAACATTTGTCAGCATAAACAGGAAGCATTTCCTTATGAATGTCCTTCGCAGGCAGTCCTTTTGCCCACAGAAAACGCACAACAGCACGTTGCTCTTTGGTTGTACACTCCGTAAGTACAGTCGCCATTTTGTTTATGCGCTTCGCATGCGCATGAGACACCTAGCGCCACCTGACGAACGGGAATATAAAGTTCGATGTTGCTGTCACCTAATGACACCTGTAGAAAACACCAACTACATTTACCTGCCATCCCACAGAACTGTGTGACTTACTTATTGACTCGCCCGCGTACAATACACAGTCAAAGGATGGAAGTTAGGGTATTGTCACGTGGAACTGCTATAAGATAGCAGAAAGAAAAAAAAAAAGAGGCCCAAATGTCTTTCAGCACACATAGATGAGGAACAAGGCGGCAGTGGAGTTATGGCGAACGATGTTTATGATTGGATTGGCTATTGGAAAACCATTCAGATGTAGGTCAGTTGTGTGTGATTTCTTACACGATGGGAGTGTGGTAGGAATGGGAGGGGAGTGGGAAGAAATAAGGAAGGGGAAGGGTGGTGCTGTGAGCAGAGATTAATATAGTGTATACTAAGTGGATGAGTATCGCAACGCGAGACGCGGTGTCTGTGTGACTGAGGAAGTGTGAGTGAGTGAATGAGTCAGTGAGTGAATGAGTCAGTGAGTGAGTCTGTGAGTGAGTGAGTGAGTGAGTGAGTGGGTGGGTGGGTGGGTGAGTGAGTGAGTGAGTGAGTTAGTGAGTGACTGAGTGAGTGACTGAGTGAGTAAGTAAGTAAGTCAGTCAGTCAGTCAGTCAGTGAGTCAGTGAGTGGGTCAGTGAGTCAGTGAGTGAGTCAGTGAGTGAGTGAGTGAGTGGCTTGGGGGCTTTGTGGGTGGGTGAGTGAATGAGTGAGTGGGTGGGTGGGTGTCCATTGGTGAGTGGGTGAGTGAGTGAGTGAGTGAGTGAGTAAGTGAGTGAGTAAGTGAGTCAGTGAGTCATTGAGGAGGGAGTGAGTGCATGAGTGAGTGAGTGAGTGAGTGAATGAATGAATGAGTGAGTGAGTGATTTAGAGAGCGAGTGATTGAGTGTGTGAGGGAGTCAGTGAGTGAGTGAGTGAGTCAGTGAATGTGTGAGTGAGTCAGTGAGTGGGTTGGTGGGTGGATGGGTGAATGAGTGAGTGAGTGAGTGGGTGGGTGGGTGTTTGGGTGAATTTCCATTGGTGGG
>JACEFZ010012391.1:1210000-1242500 GCA_014155875.1 Cepaea nemoralis
TTCAGCTGTGCTGGCTTCCATTCACATTATGTATATATATTCTCTCATTAATCATGGCAGCGTTGCCGAAGTAGTGGGTTTAAACTCTTACATCCCCGGGAAGGTTAACCCGGTCAACAAATGCCCACAGAAGTCGGATGTGTCGGCCTAACGGGGCAAGAACACAGCTCTGCTGTAAACAGGCACAACGCAATCACGTCCAAAAAAAAAAAAAAACTCCGAATGAACGCAGAAGAAGAAACTCCTACATCGTTAGATGCACTAAAATATTGACTTCTCATCCTTGACTTCTGGACGTAAATTACAAGTACCACAGAAGTTGGAGTGAATTCGCCTGTTGGCGAGGGGCACTGGTAAAAGGGAAAAGTAATCCACACGCAAAATTCAGTCTATCACTACAATAAATAGTGTGTGTGGACTAACCTTGAGCTCAGTGCGGCCGAAGGAAAATAACAACATTGTGAATTATAATTAAACTATAAACAAAGTGATGTCTAGTTCAAGCATAAACACTATGTGAAGAAAGCAACTCTAATGAACTCAATAATGTTTCCCTGCATTTACAGATGCACCGAGAGACTTGATTATTGATTCAGTCAATTTAGATACACGTTGTGTGGACTAGATCAAGTCTTTCGTATCCCTCCCCCCCCCCCTTCTCTCTCCTCTCTCTCTCTCTCTCTCTCTCTCTCCTCTCTCTCTCTCTCTCTCTCCTCTCTCTCTCTCTCTCTCTCTCTCCATCTCTTTCTCCAGTGAATGCATCTATATAATTAACGTATCGCTGTCCCCATAGTTACGCGTACAAATCAAGCAGCACGTATTTACTACGTCTTGCGCTATCATTATTACGTCTATTGTTACCGTTTAGGCTGTCAATTCTCAAACATATCAGTCCATCATACCATAGCTTTGGCTGGCTTTGATCTGGTGATAGTCAATATTTTCCTGCAATCCGAGTTTTTATGATGTTCTCTTTTAACTCCGTTCATCTGTTCGATGATCATATTCATCATAATCATAACCAAAGCCGATAAGCGCGGACGATTATATTTTGCCATCTCACACGATCACCAGAGTTGTGGACCAGCTCAGTGTTCTTGTCTCGACCATGCAACGTGGACAAGCCATCTAGATATTAATTTTCTGCCTTCCCCTTGTTATTTTCCCCTCAATCTTTGCCAGTTTTCACCAACTTCTGCAATTCATTTCTTCTCACAACGTGTAGACTGTGTATGTCTAATTTCTCTAATCAGTTTACGGTTTTCATCTGTTTCTTGTAGGACTTGGTTATTGGTGTTTCTGTCTGTCTATAGTATTATCATCATCATGTGTCCTGCTAATTGGCGTACACGTTCATGTCTCTCCACAAATCTTACTCCTTGAAGTTCTGCGTCGACTCTGCTGATGATAGTCTTCCACGCCACCCTTTCAGTCTGTCCCAGTCTCTTTCCCCACCGGTCTTTCTAGTCTTCACGATGCTTTTCTCGTTGTACGACAAAAGAACGCTGTTTGACATACTCTATAAATATAACATACTCATAACGTTCCATAATCTAACAGTGAATAAAGCAGATGTAGAGAGAAATCGAAATGGGCACTTCACATCAATAAATTAAAAGTGGGCGTGAAATCTCAAAAGTTTATAAATATTTATTTCATTAACCTATGAAATGCCGGCTCCGTGGCGAAGTAGTCACGGACGAAGTTCATAATCCCGCATACCAAGTTCGAAACATAGCTGCTGATGATTTGGCAGCAGGCCGCCTTGCGTTGGTTGTTCACAGATTCGTATGGGTGCCGATCGTTCAGAAAGCGATGGTAATCTATTGAACATAAACATGTTAAGAGATCCCAAACAGCAAGAAAATACTGGGGTTAAATGCGACGTTCTGTAAAAAATATGTAACTAACTACCTAACCTATGAAAATACCTAGTGGCAATTTTTTTTAGATAATGCGCTGCCCTGCCGAGATAGTGGTCGGGTTTCAATACAAAGCTTAGGCAGGATCAATTTGTCATACCTGTATGGCCCAGGGTCGACCCACCCGCTCATAATAGGTATCTGAAAATGTTCAGAACTTTCTGGGAAAGAGATGCAGCAAGGAAAGGAACTGGCCATCCCACCTCATATGTCGTGACCTAGAAGATGTGACACTCTAGCACATCACACCCCAATAGCAGTGTAGAACATTGGTGTCGTGAAATCCCTGTAATTAACAATCAGATGATAAAAATACCGAGGACAGGCTGTATTCGCCACTACAAGTTGTTTACTACGGGGAGTCGGTGAGATCAGAAAATACAGTGGTCTTTGAAAATTCCCCACAAGATAGAAAATTGTAGGCTTGTTATTGTGACCAGATTGGGAGAATGCAGGAACTCGCTAGCTGTGTTGGTTGTCATAACAAGGGTGACCACTTTTGCATTGATTAAACAAAGGGGAGAGAAGATTTCTGAAATGGATCAGTCTGCCCCTGGAACATCTGATGTATTGACTTCAAAGAACTTCACTAGAACACTCCAAGGCTCTTTGACAAAAACAGGACTTGTTTACAGTAGTGTAGACAAGAAAGTTGACTTGAGCTGACGTGTTTCTGTACCGCTGTTAGGAAATTCGGAGAGCATCTACAGTGTTAGATTTAATTAAAGATTAAATAACATGTGTCTTTATGGCAAAATGTAGAGGCCATCCAGGAGTGATGCGGTGTTGCATAAGGTATTACATTTAGTGTATTTAGGCCTAATTAATATAGGCAGTAGCCTTGTTAAAACTAGCTAGGGTGAGTGATAATTAGCTCTGCTAGTTGAGAATAGAGTAGTGAAGTGAGAATTAGCTCTGCTAGTGAGAATAGTGTAGTGGGGTGATATTTGGAGAGATTAAGGATGGGTTGGGAGGTGGGGAAAGTTTCCAATAGTGGGATCTTTCAGTGGTGTGCCCACTGGGGTTCTGCACTCTGTTTATTGGTCTTTCCTTGTCATAGCCTGATTCGGACCTAGGTGATGAGCTCATCTGCTCTATGACAGAGTTTAGTTCGCTGATAAATATCTGAGCGAGGCCGTAGGCTTACACTCAGCCGGTAGGATCAGTGACTAGTGCTCTCACCAGATGTGTTATTTCTCTAACAGGTTCCCTGCCAGTTACGAGGAAGATCTACACTGGTTTTGAAGAAGTTAAACTCCGATTTGAAGAACACCAGTTGAACAGTCAATGTTGTTTTTTACGGAAATGAATAACGTCCGAGAAGAAAGTCTGGACAATAATGTTTACGCTGGGCCTATGAGCAGGAGGGTCCACCATAACATGGCTCAGAAGAGCAAAACCATATAACGATTCCTGTGTGATAAGGTTCACCTAGGATGGGTGATGTTTGTTGATACACCACACATCATACGAACAATAATATTTAAACGAGAACTTTAAATGTAACATTCACATGGTGAGGTAGATTCCAGTGAAAGATTACCAGGGACATTGTACTTGAGACAATATAGACACTAGATAGGATCAAGATATTAACAATAACAGTGATACCTAATTTTCACAGTACAAGGGATGTGTACATTTTAGGAACTATAGGAACTTATAATGTGCAGTGTGCAACCGGTCCATGATCATGTAGATGGATTACCAGGTAGCTACAGAAGAAAGTCAGTGTCTCGCAGGAGAGATACATCACTGGGTGAGGTTGTCTTGTGCTGACCTAACGTGCTGTGGTGTGTCCTTGCAAGGATGAACTGACTGGGCTATTAATCTGATTGTCCGATTCTACACACAATATAGAACACGTCACACATTCTTCGCATACGCTTCTCACATACATTACACTTTTCTTTTAATAAATTAATTGTTATTAATTTTTAGAAGCTAGAGTTGTTGAGTATGTTGCGTTGGGGAAGAATGAGAGGGGGCATGATACAGCAGTGATAGAGAGAGAGAAAGAGGTGTCCATAAACTGACGGAGTTTTGTAGACGGATTCTAGTGGTTTCTCCAGGATAATGATAAGGGGTTAAAATATAATGTGGGTGTTGATTCCTCTCACTCCAGGGACGACACTTTAAACGGATACACGACAATTGGTTAAAGCGTCTGTGTCTGGCTCAGTGAATGAATCACACACACACGCGCGCGCACACACACACACACACACACACACACTATGTAGAATTGATACGCTTCACTAGAACGCGATTACAAGTAAGAAAAATTCACGTTGCGGTCAAAGCCTTCACCAGCACACAAATAGCACACGCACACTGCATACAGCTACATGAAAATATATAAATAAACGTTACCCATCCTTTTCCTTATTGAGGTCTTTACACGAGTGTAGTCGAATGATGTTAAAAACGTCATACATAATAAGCTAAGGTATAAACATTCCCTGGTAATTAATCGTGTTGGTGCGTTTTCTCGTCATCACCTTGCTTTCAACAATAAGAATGAGACAAACAGCTTTCTTTGATCATGTGATGAGAAGAGAGACATCGAAGAACATCGTGACGACTGGACGGATCAAGGGGAAGAGAGGTAGGGGTACAACACTTATAAGTCTTAACACTTATAAGACGTCCATGCCTCCTTAATGCATGGAGTCGAAACTATGGAAGTCACTAGAAGGTTGGACTGACTCGAGGACTTTCAACTGAATGAATCAACATCAAAGGTTAGAACAAAAACTTTAAACTGAAGGAATCAAAATCAGAAGCTAGAATTAAAACTTTCAATTGAATGAATCAACTTCAAAAGTTAAAACTGAAACTTCCAATTGAATGACTCAATAACGTTTTTTACCTGAATGAATCAACATCAACAGCTTTAATTCAAACTTAAATTAATTAAAATTTAATTTAAGAATTAAATAATTAACTTAAATAAATCAATATCGACATTTTTAATTCAAAAGTTCAAAATGAAAATCGGTGTAACTAGAAATAATCCACACACCAAGCAGTTTGAAGGTTTGTCAACCGACGTTAGTTAGCAAAATAGTAGGCTGTATGCCGTGGTTTCATGATTTAGGAGAACGGACCACCTACAGACGTGTCCGGAAAGCAGTGGTAACAATCAATGCAATCAGAACCAACATGAGCCTATGAATTGTACATTAATCAACACGGCAATGATTCCCTAAAAGAAACAACATTTCTGACAACATCGAAGCCATTTAAGATAATGTTTCAATATTGTCCGAGTTATTCTCGCATGCCTCTTCCACTGTTAATTTGGATTGTTTCTTTATGCGATCAGATTCGATTGACAAGTGGACTTTTTAAGTATTCGACGTGAAATAGGACAGAAATCCGCGATTGTTTCTTGTCACGACTGCCTCACCCCGAATCAGGCTTAAGGACAAAAATGTCCATTCAAATCTTCAGCAGATTATGCAGGTTCCTCATATTTTTGTTTTATTTTCTTTGCTGCTGTCCATTGTTCCATCATTCCTCCTCTTATTATTAGTAGTATCCGGTATATTTATGTTATATTAGTTTACATTGTTGTATATCTTCTTTCTGTTTTTAACGAAAACACTTTCTCCGTAAACAAAACAAATAAATTATTTTGCAAAATAAAACTACTTTTTCTATGAAGTATATTGTCTTTCAACTAATATCACTTTCTCTTTTAAATACAAAGAATGTCTCTGTTGAATAAAAATACTTTCTCTGTAAACTAATACTACTAATACTTTCTCTGTAAACGAAAACAATTATCTCTGTAAACTAAAACTACTTGCGTTGTAAACTAAAACAACTTTCCCTCTAAATCAAAACAACATGCTATGTAAACTAAAACAACTATCTCTGTAAACTAAAACAACATGCTATGTAAATTAAAATAACTTTCCCTGTAACCTAAAACAATATGCTATGTAAACAAAAACAACTATATCTGTAAACTAAAATTACTTGCCCTGTAAATTAAAACAATATGCTATGCAAACTGAAACGACTTTCTCTGTAAAAGAAAACAATTTTATCTATAAACTAAACCAACTTTCACAATAAATTAAAACTAATTTCTCTGTAAATAAAATCTACTTTTCAGTAAACGAACGCTACCTTTTTGTACACTAACTTTTGCTTTTCGTTTTCTTTTAAACCTAAATCTGTTTTCTCTGTAAACAAAAACTACCAGGGAAAGTAATTAAGTAATAAGACTTTTACGAAAAAAAACCATTTTGCAATAGTGCGAACCAGACATTTTCCATGTGTTACGTTTCAACATAATCCCTCTACCTAGCGACCCTTGGTCTAACTGTCCACTAACTAACTGGAGCCTTCTAGGAAGCAGAGTTAGGGTGTGGCCTTAAGCCAATTTTACACCGCGTACATAACCTCCTTATCATCTGCAAACCTGCGATCCCGCAAATGTTCTTTCAAGAATAAAAAGAAGTACAAGTCCCACGGCGCCAAGTCTGGACTCCATGCTGTATGTTTCAAGACTTCAAATTTCAGAGCACGTAAGGTATCCACTGTTTGCGCAGTCGCATGAGGGCGAGCTGTGTCGTGCCGAAACTATTTTGTCTATATCACTACTATGTATTATACTGCTTTCATGTTTTTGTGTGCACTAATTTCATGTTCATATATCTATATTGCATTCAAGTTTATCTATGTATATTGCTTCATTGTTCGTGTATCTACCCAATTTTCTTGTAGGGCCGCACTCAACAAACACGAGCCCGACGTTAGAGGTCGCAAACGTTTAATAACCTGATTTGTTTTGTTTTTCCTGGTTAAATGTTTGCATATTCCCTGTCTATATCACACATGCTATGGATGTGATGTCAACAATTTAGTCAACAATGTAGTCAGAGAGAAATTTGAAGGAAAAAAAAACGTAAATAACGTTAAATGGAATAGAGAACAAACAAACAATCTGTACTTTCAAAGGGTCACACATTGTGCCTGTCGGTCTTGCATAATTCAACCCTTTCAATCGTTCATTGTTTGCCCATCAGTTATACGTTATGTGATATACACGTTACATTTAAAATAGAAAAAAGAAACTTATATTACTAATATAAATTATGTGAACATAAATAATGCATACTGAAATATGATAACACAGATGGACGCACGCACGAACACAGACAATCGGAGTCTTTGGACACGTTAGTATAAGAAATAAACTTGAAAAATATTGTCAAGTGACAAGATTTTATCGGGAAAACACAAAGGGAAGGCAAAAAAATAAATATACTCATGGCTTGACCACATCGCATAATAGGGACAAGAACACGAATACCAATGGTGATTGTGTAAGATGACAAACCGTGACTGCCCACGCATATCGACACGGCACACAATAATGATGAAGTGCCATGAATATACTATAGAAGCAAAACTATAGGAGTTGAGTTAAGCTAAGAACTGACGTCATTGCACTCAGGACATTCCCTTACGCGCTCCATCTCCTCGTTCAACAGCCAGTGAAGAGTCATACAACTAATCGGTCCAACCGATATCTGATTGAACGTTCTTCTGGTCTTCCCTCTCAGTTATGAGATTCTACCAGAACCCCTGCCAATACCCTGAAAGCTCATCCTTTCCACATACAGGTTCTCAATCTGTTCCCCCACCTTCTTCACCTGGTCCCACAGGCGCACGACCACCTCTCCCTTGTCCATAGGTAATCTACCACCAAGAGAGAGAGAGAGAGAGAGAGAGAGAGAGAGAGAGAGAGAGAGAGAGGAGAGAGGGGGAGGGGTGGTGAACATAACACACTGGAAATCCCGCAAATGCGTTAAGAGTTAACGTCTACTATCGTCATATTATCAAATCATGAATTATGTTCCGTGCAGTGACTCAGTGTGACCGCCCGTCGAGGTTATAAAGAGTTACAGTTAGAATTAATATCATGTTTCAAAAGTGAACCTACAATAATGTTTGATTCGTGAAAAGATGTGATTATTTTTTAGGTTCAAAATCTAATTTTGAAAATAAACCAGAACAAGCGCGCAAATGAAGCGTCACAGCCGGAAATTGTAGAGACAGGCGCGACTCAAAGGAATGTAATGATTGCACAGAATGGGATAAGGCCGAGTTATCTGGGAGGAGGCGTTCAGACGGGGCAGCTTTTGATGGCGTAAGAAAATGGGATGGAGGGAATAAAAAGTGCCTAGTATATCAACCTGGTGTTGGGATTCATCGCAACGTCTTGCAAAGTTATTTATCTATATTACATCAATGTTTGTTTATGTATATCACACATTCATGTTCATGCAACTATATTAGTATCATGTTTCTCTATGTATATAGTAATGTCATGCTCCTGTATCTATATAACTTTCGTGTTTTATTGCGTATCTCACATTCATGTTCATTTAACTGTTACATTCATGTTTCTCTGTGTATATTACTAGCATGTTACTGTCATGTTTTATTGTGTATATCACTTTCATTTTCATCTATCCATTTTACTTTCCTGTTTATATTTGTGTTCCTGTATTTATATCACCTTTATGTTCATTTATCTACATTAAATTCACGTTTATCTATTTATACTACTTTCATGTTTCTCAGATGTAAAAATGCTTTTTAGTGTCTCATTTCATTCTGAACGAGAAGTATATGTTTATATCCAACATTGTAGCGTCTCATTTCATTCTGAACGTGATGTATATGTTTATATCCAACATTTTAGTGTCTCATTTCATTCTGAACGAGAAGTATATGTTTACATCCAACATGTTAGTGTCTCATTTCATTCTGAACGAGAAGTATATGTTTATATCCAACATTTTAGTGTCTCATTTCATTCTGAACGAGAAGTATACGTTTATATCCAACATTTCAGTGTCTCATTTCATTCTGAACGAGACGTATATGTTTATATCCAACATTTTAGTGTCTCATTTAATTCTGAACGAGACGTATATGTTTATATCCAACATTTTAGTGTCTCATTTCATTCTGAACGAGACGTATATGTTTATATCCAACATGTTAGTGTCTCATTTCATTCTGAACGAGAAGTATATGTTTATATCCAACATTTTAGTGTCTCATTTCATTTTGAACGAGAAGTATATGTTTATATCCAACATTTTAGTGTCTCATTTCATTCTGAACGAGACGTATATGTTTATATCCAACATTTTAGTGTCTCATTTCACTCTGAACGAGAAGTATATGTTTATATCCAACATGTTAGTGTCTCATGTCATTCTGAACTAGAAGTATATGTTTATATCCAACTTTTTAGTGTCTCGTTTCATTCTGTACTCGACGTATACGTGTATATCCAACTGACTGTGTGTGGAATGAACCCTCTACCCGCCATCAGCGCACACGCAGTTCAAGCACAAGCGGGTTAACCATCTCGGTCAAGCTGACCTCTAATTATGGCATACACCCATTGAACACTTTGCAGATAATAGCGAGGTCTTGCACTGGGTTGATAAACCTCTAGTATAGTTTAAAAGTAAAGCGGCCGGAACGCCAATCGGCACACGATGAGTGATGGGGTCAGTATTACAACGGTCTTCATTATTTCCCAGAATACTGCCTAGTAGCCAGATTTAGTCTGGAGCGACATAAGAACCTAGGCCTATGGAAAGAAAAATTAACAAATCTGGTCTTAATGGGTATTTGAACACATTACCACAGGCCGCTAGGCAAACGTTCTAACCACGTCCACACAACTGCTAAACTCATAAAAATGAGACTAGCACCAGACAGTCGGGATTATTAGAAAAATGGACCTGCTCTCCCATGTCGACCCAGTCTACAAAAGGATACCAGAAAACATGAGGGGAAGTAGATTGGGCCGGCGTGATATGACAACTTCAGCCACCGAGTGCCGGTTGGTTTATAGAATATAATATCTCCAATAGACTTCTATGCGTGGAAAAAAGAGTCTTGATGGTCTGTCGGGGTGTGAGAACTATACATCAAGTATATATCAAGTATCTTATACATCAAGTTATATTTCATTAGGTGTTGTGAACAGTTACTTTCCCCCTTCTTTTCCTCCTGAAAATGTAACAGGTATTGTGGCTTGTGCTTGCACTGCATGGATTCCTTACCGTGGATTCAAACTCACGCCTGATAATCACAAAAACAATCTATAGCACAGGTCGGTAACCTATATTGTAGTGGTATGCCGAAGTAGCCGGTCTCCCTGGCCGAGGAGTTAAACGATTTTTCCGTATATTCACGTAGGGTCTCGCCGCACGCTAGAATTGGTAGCGGTTCTCGTCGCATTGGTGACTTAGGGATAAGTAAACCGGCCGCTCAGAAAGCAATGGCAAACTACTGAGCGTAATCTTGCCAAGAAATCAACAACCGCGGTAAAATGCTGGTGTTGACAGCGATGTCCTGTAAAGGATATGCGAAAAAAAAAATACCGAAGTAGTGTTGCAAAGTTACTCGTAGTATCAACCTAAGTCCTTTTAAAGTAACTGATCTTGACAACCTAAGTCCTTGTAAGTTCACTGAGCGCGCAAACCTTAGTCCTTGTAAAGTTACTTAGCGTTCCAACCTACTTCCTTGTAAAATTACTCACCGAGCCAACCTAAATCCTTGTAACATAGCTCAGTGCAAGTTAAGACCTTGAAAAGTCACTCAGAGTGCCAACCTTATACAGTGTAAAATCATTTAGCGTGCCAATCCAAGATCACCTAATTTAAAATTTTAAAACAGCCATTTAACAAATTGATTTGATCTTGCTCTTGTTTGTAGATTATTCAATACTTTAGTATAAATAGAAACAATTACAAACATTATGTGTTCCAGGTTTGCTGCACTGAACTTATTATTTTGAACTGTTGTAATAAAATTGCCGAATGTATATTTTGTTAAGGCGGAAAGTATAATAGCTGATTGATTGATTTATTGATTGATTGATTGATTTAGGAACCGACATCACAGCATTCGGGACATTCCCATAAGCGCTCCGTCCCCATCCTCAGCAACCAGCGAAGAGTTCCAACACTAATAGTTCCAGTAGCAATCTGATTATATGTCCGTCTCGCCTTTCCTCTGAGCGTCGAGCGTCGGCCAGATCCCCTCGTCACTCCTCGCTGCCTCATTCTAACCAGAGAACTAAACGGAACCTAATTGCGGAACTGAAATTGCGGAACTAAACATTTTGGCGGTAACATACTACTTACTAATAACACCAACGTTTATGCTATAATCGCGTTGACAGAACACTGGTATGCATATATTGCATCCAACAAAAATATAGAGTTGGAGGTGGGGTTGTCGGAAGAGTGGGGAATGATGGTACGGAAATAGGCAAGGTCAGTCATTGTTACTCCACACTCACTCAGTAAGTTGTCATCAGATCACACATTCTTACTTGCAGTGTCTAATAACTTTCGTTCTGAAGGGATAAGTATAGAGGAATAGATTTAAAAGAATTGATTGCCTCAATTTAATTAAAGATTCATTTTTATTGGGTGAGATTATATACTGTATATAACTAACTATATATTGTATATAAATTAAATCGGCGTCCCATTGAATGAAAATCGTTCCGTGGGCGACCTTTGGCAACATGCCGTAGGTTGTCGACGCATGATCTATAGATATCTGTCAACTGTACTATATCTATCCCTGTATCTATCAGATACATAGCTGAGACTGCCCACAGCTCACAAAGTGATTAGAAGAACTTGATTCTGTCTGTCAAAAGAGTGAAAACCAAAATCGTGTTTCCAGACATTAAAAAATAATAATAATTTCCAACAACCAAACTATATGTCAACCCAAAATCACAACCCCCAATGAATAAATTGAAAATGTCACAAACTGTGGATATTGTGACTGCATAATCAATAACACTGAGGAATATTACAAATCAGATACATGCAGAGGTTACAACGTATTAATTATTACAGCACAACATCCGAAAACAAAGTAACATTTTGAGAACGTGCGTGTGTCATTAGTGACATAGAAAGTAAGTCGTGAACCATTTCGCAATCATGACAGGTGAACATCGCAGATTTGGAACTTGCATATAGAAAAGTTGTTCGACAATCGCCGTCCAACAAGAAGAAGATAAACACCGATATTCTTCAAGATCTGAACGCGGAAGGAAACTGGCCTCGAAAACTAAAATAATCTGGTCATTTTATACGTCATAGTGGTTTATAGGAGCAGTGATGAAAGGCGTAGCTTATGGGGGAAGAATGAGGGGTCGATCAGCATGAAGATGGCACAGAAAATAACAGACACTTTAGGCATGAGAATACACGAGACATGAGAACACACCAGTTATGAGAACACACCAGACATGAGAACACACCAAACATGAGAACACACCGGGCATGAGAACACACCGGACATGAGAACACACCAGACATGAGAACACACCAGACATGAGAACACACCAGACATGAGAACACACCAGACATGAGAACACGCCTGACATGAGAACACACCTGACATGAGAACACACCAGACATGAGAACACACGAGGCAGGAGAACACACCAGGTATGAGAACACACCAGACATGAGAACACGCCAGACATGAGAACACACCAGACATGAGAACACACCATGCATGAGAACACACCAGGAATGAGAACACACCAGACATGAGAACACGCCAGACATGAGAACACACCAGACATGAGAACACACTAGGCATGAGAACACACCAGACATGAGAACACACCAGACATGAGAACACACTAGGCATTAGAACACACCAGACATGAGAACACACCAGGCATGAGAACACACCAGACATGAGAACACACCAGGCATGAGAACACACCAGACATGAGAACACACCAGACATGAGAACACACCAGACATGAGAACACACCAGGCATGAGAACACACCAGACATGAGAACACACCAGGCATGAGAACACACCAGACATGAGAACACACCAGGTATGAGAACACACTAGGCATGAGAACACACCAGACATGAGAACACACTAGGCATGAGAACACACCAGACATGAGAACACACCAGGAATGAGAACACACTAGGCATGAGAATACACCAGGCATGAGAACACACGAGGCATGAGAACACACCAGACATGAGAACACACCAGGCATGAGAATACACCAGACATGAGAACACACCAGGAATGAGAACACACCAGGCATGAGAATACACCAGGCATGAGAACACACGAGGCATGAGAACACACCAGACATGAGAACATACCAGTAATGAGAACACACCAGGCAAGAGAACACACGAGGCAGGAGAACACACTAGGCATGAGAACACACCAGACATGAGAACACACCAGACATGAGAACACACCAGACATGAGAACACACCAGACATGAGAACACACCAGGCATGAGAACACACCAGGCATGAGAACACACCAGGCATGAGAACACACGAGGCAGGAGAACACACGAGGCAGGAGAACACACCAGATAAGGGAACACACGAGGCAGGGCAGCTGGCAAAGAGTCAGAATATGTTTCTGTGGGTGGTGATATTGTTTCCTTCACAATCTCTTTCTTTCTCGCCTTCTCTCTCCCTCTGTCTATCACTATTCCCCCCTCTATCTCTCTCTCTCTCTCTCTCTCTCTCTCTCTCTCTCTCTCTCTCCCTCTCTCTTTCTCTCTCTCTCTCTCGTTTCTCCGCATTATTTCTTACTCTCTCTCTCTCCTTCTTTCTTCCGCTCCTCCATCTCTCTGGCCTTCTCTCCCCCCCCCCCCCTCCCATTTCTCGCTCTGTCTACCTCTTTATATCTCCATATAGCCGGTCTCTGTGGCTGAAGGGCTTGCGAACGCGGTTTGTGAGCCCGTATACCCGGGTTCGAAACACGGCGGTGCTGGTTTTTTCGAAAAAGGTATCGAGACCGGTCGTTCAGAAAGCAATGGCAAACTACTGAACGTAACACTTGCCTAGTACATCAACAGCAACTGAAAATGCTGGTGTTGACTGCAACGTCCCGTACGGGATACGCAACAAAAAATTTCCTTATATACCCATATGTGTGGCACGTTACACCCGCCTTGGGTAATTATGATGCCCATGTTAAACATTGCCTCAACGAGTCATGTATTATTGATTATTTTTCATGCGTTTTAATGCTTATTGTTCTTTTGTTGTCAAAGAATTGCTTCATAACAGATGTTGAATGAAAGAATGTATGATAGGAAATAGAGAAGAAGGGCAGAATGTCAGACGGGCCTGCGTGCCCAATTCTTAACCCTTTGAAAATAAAGATTTTCGTTCGTTCGTTCGTTCGTTCGTTCTCTCTCTTCATCGTTTAGTTCTCACTCGCTCGCTCTCTCTCTCTCTCTCTCTCTCTCTCTCTCTCTCTCTCTCTCTCTCTCTCTCTCAATCATTCTGCACTCTCTCGTATCTCGCTCTTTCTCTCTTTCCTCCTCTTTCTTTCTTCTCTCATTTTCTGTTCTCTGTCTTTGTCTATGTTCCTCTTTTTCTCTCTTCCTCTCTTGCTTTATATCTTTCTTGTCTCTCTTTCACTATCTTTCTAACTCCCTCCCTTCCTTACTTTCCATCTTTTCCCCTCCCTCTCTCTCTCCCTCCCTTTCTCTCTCTCCCTCCCTTTCTCTCTCTCCCTCCTCTTCTCTCGTCCCTCCTCTTTCTCCTCGCCCTGACTCTCTATATCCCCCTCTCTCTGACACACACACACACACTCTCCCCCTTTCCTCTCTCTGACAAACACTCTGCCCCACCCCCTACTATATCTAGATATCTCTCTCTCAATCATTCTGCATTCTCTCATCTCTCGCTCTTTCTCTCTTTCTTTCTTCTCTCATTTTCTCTTCTCTATATTTGTCTGTGCTTCTCTTTTTCTCTCTTCCTCTCTCGCTCTATATCTTTCTTGTCTTTCTTTCACTATCTTTTTAACTCTGTCCCGTCCTTACTTTCCATCTTCCCCTCTCTCTCTCTCTCTCTCTCTCTCTCTCTCTCTCTCTCTCTCTCTCTCTCTCTCTCTCTTTCTCCCTGCCTTTCTCTATCCCCCTCCTCTTCCTTCGTCTTTTCTTTTGTGAATGAAATAATGTATGAAAGAGAGTGATAGAAGGGCAGAATGTTAGACGGGCCTGCGTGCCCAATTCTTAACCCTTTGAAAATAAAGTTTGTTCGTTCGTTCTTTCTTTCGTTCGTTCGTTTGTTCGTTCGTCACTCCTCTCTCTCTCCTCGCCCTGACTCTCTATATTCCCCTCTCTCTGACACACACACACACTCTCTCTCTCCCCCTTTCCTCCTCTCTCTCTCTTACAAACACTCTGCCCCGCCCCCTACTCTGTCTAGATATGTCCTATCTACATATTAAGAAATCAGACAACAGACCATAAATGAGAAGAACGATAGCCAACCGTCCCATCCATCGCCCATGACACGAATATTTCTGGTTGTCCTAACCAATCACGTTTGGTGGACAAATGACCACCAGTTTCAGCCCAGGACTCCTAATGAGGCGTATTCACTTCTGCGTGTAGCTGATTGCAGGCATCTCTCAAAACTGACTTCGGCGGGAAACAGAGCAGACTGGAAATATGTCACAGCAAAATTAACTTTGGAAGCCTGTGAATCCACGTCATTGTCCAGAATGAGAGACCCGGGAGTAAGAACTAGCACGGCCAGACACGAGAGGCGCGTCGGGAGAACGAAGGGCTCAGTCAACCAATAAAGAAATGGATTATCAGCCGCCGGACTCTGATGCCATATGTTTGGGGGAGGATGTGAGCACCTATGGAATTGTCCGGAGTGCAAGGATGATACCCCAACAGATAACAGATAACACATCACAGTGGTAGTGTTCACAATTCAGACCGATGTTTGATGTCATCTCTATAACCTCAAATTTTCCAGGATCCGCATCCATGTGTTGAGTTGAGTTAAGAACCGACATCACTGCACTCAGGACATTCCCATACGTGCTCCGCCCCCTCGTTCAACACACGAAGAGTCATACTACTAATAGTTCCCACAGCTATCTGATTAAAAGTTCTCCTGGTCTTCCCTCTCAGTTTTGAGATTCTGCCAGAACCCCTGCCGATCTTTCTTTCCACATATGGGTTCTCAATCTGTTCCTTCGCCTTCTCCACCTGGTCTCACAAGCGCACAACCACCTCCCCCTTGTCCATAGACAATCTACCACCAAGAGGTGCATTCCCTGCTAGTCTATCAGATGTTCATTCCCCCGTACCCCCGCATGGCCAGAGCAAAATATCAATACAATTCTCACAATCTGTGTCCTCTGAAGCGACGATAGCTATTCCATACGAAATATTCCTTTCTCCACCTTTCTAAGCATACTCTTTGAATCCGTAATGAATACAGTGTGTGTTGCAGTAGTCTCCTCTAGCCACCGGTATGCCGCTGTTACTGCCTCCACCTCCATTCTCATGCTGGAGGTCTAGTCTCACATGCCAGACTCTCCTTTTTCAAGACTCATCCATTAGCCTTTGCAATAAAACCCCATCCCCCACGTCTGTTTCTCACCACTGACCTATCGGTGTAGATGGCTATGTCATCTTGATGTGTCTTACTCTGGATCAGCTGTTGCACTTCAAACTCAGTGCGGCCCGCTGCTCTTTACCTGCATTCAAGACCCAGTGATATTATTACATTGTGCCAGTCAGTCATGTCTTCCTGAACTTCAACCCACTCATTTTCATGATTGATGGTGTCTAGATCACACACATGACGTATAGAAAGTTCCACCTGTGCCATTGTATGGATATTTTGCCCTGGTCATGCAGGGGTGCGGGAAATGAACAGGCTAATAGACTAGCAGGGAATGCACCTCTTGGTGGTAGATTGTCTATGGACAAGGGGGAGGTGGTCGTGCGCTTGTGGGACCAGGTGGAGAAGGCGGGGGAACAGATTGAGAACCCATATGTGGAAATAATGAGATTGTGGGGGATCGGCAGGGCTTCTGGAAGAATCTCAAAACTGAGAGGGAAGACCAGGAGAACTTTTAATCAGATAGCGGTGGGAACGATTAGTAGTATGGCTCTTCGCTGGTTGTTGAACGAGGGGACGAAGCACGTATGGGAATGTCTGAAGTGCAGTGATGTCGGGATTCAACTCAACTCAACTCTGAGCACATAAGCCGTTGTGTGCCGGTTGGTCAAGAAACTATGAACCTAACACTGTATTTCTAGTTCAGTAGGTCATTATGACGTGGACCGCAGTTGTCTGTGATTTATAGACTGGTGAACGCAGTTTCGCAATGCCCCGAGACATATGTCGAGGGTTCAACATTAGCAGTAGCCGATATGAGAGCAGATCGCTTTGCGTTGATTTAGGTGGTTTGAGTGTTAGTCGTTTAGAAAGCAATGGCAAACTATTGAAAGTAAATTTGTCTGGTAAATAGCAAACTGCCAATATACTATGGGGTTGACTACACGCTACTACTATTACTAGAACTACTGCTAATACTTCTACCACCATTACTACGGTGGCGGTTCTCTCTGCGTCGGTGAATTACGAGGCATGTGAGCCGGTCGCTCAGAAAGCAATGGCACACTACTGAGAGTAATCTTGCCAAGAAATCAACAATCAGCTGAAAGATGCTAATGTTGACAGCGATGTCCTGTAAAGGATATGCGAAAATAATATTACTTCTATTATTACTACTGCCAGTATCCTTGGCCTAGAGGTTAGGGACTTTCTCCGTAATCGCGTATACTCTCGTGAGTAACGTGACGACGGCGAGAATCGGTAGCGGTTCTAGCCGTGTCGGTAACTTACGGGGTACCAGTAGTACGGGGACTACTGAGCGTAATCTTGCCAAGAAATCAACAATCAGCTGAAAGATTATGATGTTGTCAGCGATGTCATGTAAAGGATATGCAAACATTACTAATATTGCAACTAAAACTATAACTACTACTACTACTACTACTACTACTACTACTACTACTACTACTACTACTACTACTACTACTACTACTACTACTACTACTACTACTACTACTACTACTACAACTGCTACTACTACTACTACTACTACGTGGGTAGGTCAGAAGGTTATGCACTACATTTACAAATTTATTATTTCAGCTAATAATAAAGATAGAAGCATTACATTTGCATCAATTTACGTTTATAATCTATTGAAGGTGTTTACCAAATTGCACCTTTATAAACCAATTCTAACCGTGACACAAAACCGTTGAAATGGCAGGCATTAAAGACGTACGTTACAAGCAGAGGATTGCTAACAAGGTAGGCAATCGACAAAATGTGTTGGAATGTACTGCCCCATCCATCTTACAGTCCAGACCTATCTGATTTCCATCTTGTTGGTCCCCTTAAGAATGCTATCCGTGGGACAAAGTTTGAAGAAAGCGAGGGAGTGATTAATGCCGTGAAGAAATTGCTACGGGAACAGAACAAAATGTGGTACAGATCTGGGATACATGCTCTTGTTTCAAGATGTCGAAAAGCCGTTAAAGTCGATGGGGACTTTTTTTTTTCTTGAGAAGTAGAAATCTTCACTACACATATGCATGAACATTGTGACTAAATTTCATGTGTGTGTTATTAACGGTTAAAGGGTCAATAATTGTGGTTAATAACTTCCTGGCCTACCCTCTTATCCTACTATTTCATGGCAACATGGCAGGAATGACATGTACTGGTGCATGGGGAAATGCCGATGGGGAGGCGACGACAGAGGTGAACGGTCAGGGAAGAAGCTGGTTTCTCACGGCCGAAGGTGTTAGACAATGTATGAAGGCACGATTTTCACCATCCCGAGGGAGGAGTGGCTTGGGAGCAAGCTCAGTGCGCACTTGTGGGACAAGTGGGGAAGACGACTCAAATGACTCGAAATTAAGGCATGAATATACAGCAGGAGAAAGACAGCCGGAGTCATGACCCGGGTCAGGGCTCTACCCCAGAGACTGTCAGGAAGGTAACGGACTGAAACATTCTTGGGAGGGGGACTATATCTGACGATCAGAAGCCCGCTGATGTGCTTACTCCGAAATAGCTCGCTACTACGACAAATACTACTACAACTACAACTACTACTATTAATACAACAACTACTAGTACTGCTGCTGTGCCGCCAGCGTCTGCAGCCTACCTCGTGCCAGACGTATTGGTTACCCATTCCTCTGCAATACACGGGATTAGGCCGAGAGAAGGAACATGTCGTTTGGGCATCACATGTTTCTCTGAAGCTCTGCCCAGGCATTGTGGTGGAATATTGGCCACATTCCAACTCACATACTTTGGTCTGTCAAGACTGCAAGATGCCACTCACTACTACTACTACTACTACTACTACTACTACTACTACTACTACTACTACTACTACTACTACTACTACTACTACTACTACTACTACTACTAATAATAATAATAATAATAATAATAATAATAATAGTAATAATAATAATAATGCTACTACCACTACTACTACTTTACAGCTACTACTACTAATACTAGTACTGTATCTATTACTACTGCTTCGTCTTCTTCTACTACAACTACTACTACTTTAAAGTTACAGCTACTACAGCAATAACAACAACAAAACCTACTACTACTACTAATACTACTACTACTACTACTACTACTACTACTACTACTACTACTACTACTACTACTACTACAACGACTATGACAACTAATTCATAATATACTCTGCATGTTTAGTATATCACTTGGCACAATAGTGTTTGTATATTGTTTCAGATGATATCCATATTGTTAACTATTAGCTTTTTATTATTGCAACTACAACTGTAACTACTACTACAACTATTACTTCTACTTCTACTGCTTCTATTGTTACTGTTGTATTACTATTATTATTACTACTGTTGTATCTTGCCCAAAGATCATGCTTAATTTCCTTAATGGCTAGGCATCACTAAGGATAAAATTCAATTCCTATCACATAAAAAATATGCGTTGTTTTCAGCAGAGTTTTATAATAGAGTTTCAGTTTTTAGCACTCCATTACATCCTTCGTGCTTTCTGTGGAACACGTTACATGAAAAATGTTTCACACTAAATTGGCTTCAAACTTAATTGGATAATTCATAAATAAATTCACATTTGGCACTTACAGAAATAGAATAAAGAAGCAGAGATTATAGGACACGCTAGACAACATAAAAATTGAGAGCTATAGTTTCTCCACCGAGATTAGAACCTGTCATCTCCAAATGACGACAGCGCATCGCTGCAGGAACAAGTGCACTTCGAAGCATAAGCAACTTAAGTATAGCGATGCCACATGCCAGTACTACTAGACTGGGATACTCTTTCATAATTGTGTCTTTGGCGCTAATTGTTGCAACGTCAATTTAATTGTTATTTCAAAGTCGACAGTATTATACTTTCTGGATTTGACTGACCAGGCATAAATGACCAGTTGTAAATTAAGTCGATGCATCTCTTACACGTACACAGTTGTCAAGGTGGTGTCCGACCGCTGCCTGAGTTAGCGGCGGATATTTCGGTGATATATAGATACAGAGTTAGACGATTCCAGCCACTTTTGTGCAGCAAAAGAATTCATTTTAAACTTGCGATTACCGTGGGAAAAACAAGTGGCAAACAGTATATGTCTTATAAGTATTTCAGCCAAACTATAATTTATCTGTTCACTTCATATAATATATACTTGATTAAGTGCCGTGAGATAATTAATCGTTTTAAGCGACTTCCCATATATGCCATGGGGTTATATATCTCCGAAATGTTGTCATTGCGAAATGTTGTCTCAATTAAAATACTGCTTTCATTTGATATATAATACATGTCTGCTACCATATTAGGAACTCTTAGGTCATTACTGGGACACACCCAACTTCCCATTTTCCGTCATCCATTTTTATTTGCTCCAAACCTACCTTTGACTTTCAAAAAGCCTTCGACAGTATCCGCCGTCCTTCACTTTGAAATATACTTAACATCTATGGTTTCCCTACCAAATATACCAACGTCATGAAATCCTTCAAGAAAGAGACACGTTGCTGCGTAAGTAACAGAATCAGGCAACTCTGACTGGTTCCCAGTGGAAACAGGAGTGAAGCAGGGTTGTGTCTTATCACCGATGTCTTTGGAATAGCTATCGATTGGGTCATGCGCAAATGAACAAACAACACAAATATGGGTATCCATTGGATTGACAAAATTCTAGAAGACCTGGACTTTGCCGACGACATAGTGCTTTTGAGTTCAACACACCCAGATGCCCAAGAGAAAATAAACCACCTCCAAAATGTTTCAGGATAAATTGGTCTCCAAATTAACACCGCCAAAACAAAAACTATTGATCTTAGCAACAGTTCAGACGACATCAATTTAAACAACCACATTCTTGAAAAAGTCAACAGCTTCACATACATAGGAAGCAAAATTATATCTACAGGGGACTCAACACCAGAAATATCATCTAGATTCGCACTGGCATCTGGTGTCTTCAATAAACTGTCAAATATCTGGAAGTCAAAGATACTCAGCAAATATACTAAACTTAAAATCTTCAACTCTTGTGTGATCCCGGTGCTAAAGTATGGATGTGGGAGTTGGAAATCAATGAAAGCTTTAGATTTTAAAAAAAAATAGAAAATTTTGAGAACAAGTGTCTTAGAAGAGTTCTAAACCTCCACTGGGCAGATTTTAGAAACAATACGCAAATAAGACAAAAGGCTAAGCAAGATATTGTATCCAATTTTATAAGAAAACGCCGTTGGAACTACATCGGCCATGTACTCAGAATGGGCAAGACAAGACTCCCCTACCAAGCCCTCATATGGACACCGGTAGAGAAAAGAAAACGGGGAAGACCAAGAGAGACCCTGCGTAGAACCATCATCAGAGAGGGCTCTTTCAACGGTCAAATAAACATCCAAGATCTACGACAGGTGGCAGCGAACCGCCAGGCATGGAAAGCCATGACTTCTGCCCTATGAGCCGCCTTGGGCTCTAGAGGAAAGACTAACTGACCAAACCTACCTTTTGTTTGGCACTTAATCTGAAATCTCTGTAGTATTCACCTGACGAGTGCAGCGCGAAACATGCCAAGCTCAAGCAATTAGGCGATTTCAACCAATTTTGTGCAAGCAGAAAGAATTCATTTTGAACTGCCCCTCTGCTTGAAGCTATTAGCTAGATTGTCTTCACTTTTCCCGTCATACTTTGTGAGTCCGTTACAATCACGAAACTCGTGTGCTGCTTGTCCTCCAGCCAGCTGAACTGCGCTGTGATAACCTTCACCTTACAATGAGGACAACGGAGTTGTGACAAAACGTCAGTGGCCCATGTCCTCAGGCCTTCTTTGGGTTTGGGTAAACAGGGGGAAACAGCTTTCGGGAACCCTCAGTTCTCTTATTCGCTCAATCACTATGGAAGATAGTTCTCTCGGATACTTTAACAACACGATCTTGGTAATAGAATAATTAGATATATGTCTTTTCTTTGGGGAAAACCCGCTAAGGCGTCTTGCACCAAATACACACGGGTTCAACTTCGGGGGGAGAATTCATGTCCGTTTCTAGATCCCATCGTTACCCACTGCATAATGTCAAGATGTCAAGTTGAAGATTGGGACATTTTAAGTGCAGCATACTGATGGTCTATGAAAGGTAATCTTAGGTTGTAATTAGTCCTGCACTTATAAATCTCTATTGTCTCGACTACTGAGATAAATTGGTGAAACGGCAGTCTTGCCATATTGGGAGGGGGTGACCGTTAGCCAATCTGGCTAAGCGTCTTGATCTTAGCATAGCAAGGGAACAAATCTGAACAATAAATATTTCCCAAATGATATCGCTGGTTCTTGGCAGCCGATAGACGAGTGCTATCTTTCTTTCTACGGCTTGAACTGGGCATACTGTCATCTTTCTATAGAATATAATCATTGGATAGCTACGGTATGCCGGAAGGAGGGAAGGGCTCCTTGGGGATGGGGTCCACCAATCTATGATCTATCTTCTTGAGCCGGAAGAGGCTATCCACAGTGCTATCTCTTTCGTCTTTTAGTCGATAGGATGATGTCGGGAAGATAATGGACTTCTCTATCTCACTGAGAGAACCTGAACTCATCTGAATCTATGGGTTATTTGAGGCACTGCCGGTACATTGCGGCGACAGCTCAGACAAGAGCAGCGGCCGGAAGGAGTAGTATTTTTTTTTCCTATTCTTGCTGGGAATGGGGAACGACACTTCTTTACATACACATAATTACCCACACAACACCACAAGAGCTTTGTCGTGAGAAAGGCAGGGTTTGCAAGTGAGAGATAAGCCTGGAAATGAATGTGCCCAATAATAATAAAGGCTTGGTATGAGTGTGGAGAGTGAGTCCTGTAGGCAAAAAGTTCCTAGGGTGGACAACCGGACGTCTACAAGCTGGAGGTCTACTCAAGCCCGGACGTAGCCAATCCAGGGGCTACCTGACAGGTCAGGCCCATTCATTCGGGCCTCTTATCTAATGTATTGGGTAGGGAACCTATATGTCAAATGTAGTAACTGAGGCCCTATTGGTCCTCAGGATTGTGGTACTTGAGTCAGCCTAGTCGTTCACTGATTTCTGTCATCTCCAGGGTCCTCCTTGAATTGAAGGGAGCATAAGAGATCTGCAAGGCCACGAGAGTATCACCTTAAGACATTCTCAGGTGAACCATGGACTTTCAGGACGGCCACAGGCTAATGACTCCAATCAAGGAATCAATGTCTGATTAGTCCTGATCTAGTGGCATCCTTCGGTACCCGCTCATGTACAAATCCCATCGTCAATAGTGGAGTGATTGAACCTATGTTCCTGAATGGACCTACAGCTCATTCTCGGTCCTACTCATCCGTATCAGTGACATTGAAAAACCCATACCCATTCCACATTCACGAACCATTACCATTATGTGAAATCTTACCCAGCCTGGTCAGTGACATTGAAACACCCATACACATTTTCCCCTTCAAGAACTGGTCCCATTGTGACAAGTGATGTATTCCTGTACCATTGGGCTACAACGAACACAAGACTCATTGTGTAGAGAGGACCACTGGAACTAGTAGGACTGGTTCTACAGGCGCCTGTTGTTTGTACAACCGATCGGGAAGGAGGAAAATACCTGCGGACCAAATCGGTGAGGCAGATGTCGACTGACGGGACTTTGTAGTACTCTTCGGTCTATGAGGGAAAGCCATGAGGCTCTCTGCCTGAACTTTATCCTTGTTGTGTCTGTTTAGAACTATCTGTTTTAACTGCCTTGATGTTTTCCTGTGCTGTTCTTTATTAATTTAATAAATCACGTTTTAGTTTACTCCAACGATCACTGTGTTATATATATGGATCAGCCAGAAAGACACGTCAGGGAATAGGTACCCGAGGTCGAAAGAGAGAGTGACAGTGAGTCCGGGGAACGGAGGAGGGTTGGCAAGCAAAGACCTATCCCAGCCAGGGCTATAGACTAATTTTGAAATATTGTTACATAGTTATTTGGGACCCTCCACGTAGCTTGTTACAATTTCTGGGGGCACGTCCGGGATATTTGAAATCCTGGTGGAGTTCTGGCTGATATAGTGATAGGGGACAGATATTCTTGTCTACTATCAATAGGTTCTGCCTACCGTACCTGGCTATTGTCTATACTCTTCCTGACACGGACTGACCGACATACGACGTGTTGTGGTCAGTGTAATATAACCAGTTGTGTACTTGAGATTGAAATTTAATATACAATTACCTCTTCCCTTACCCTCTGAATGTAAGATGGCATCCGCTAAATTTAATGTTGCTGAAGTACAGGCTACAGGGCGTGAGATGGGTTATGATGGGGCGGAGTTACAGAAATATGTTCAGGAAGTGGAAAGAGACTTCAGACAAGCTGTGCGCGAAGCTAAGAAAATTGAGGCTGAGGCTGAGGCTAGGAAGATGGAGGCTGAGGCTAGGAAGATGGAGGCCGAGCAGGCAGTCAGAGACCATGAGTTCCGTATGAGGGAGTTGGAGCTGAAAGCTCAAACTGCCAAGGAAAGCGAGGGTGCAGTGGGAGGCGCAGTTCTCCCTGACTCAACAACTTCTAGTGGCGGTCCATACCAGGCAATGAAGTTCCCATTACTCCCGTTCGATGAACACAAAGATAAGATCGACCAGTATCTTCACAGATTTCAGTCGATGGCTTTGGCTATGGGATTGGAACGTGGGAAATGGAACTTGAAACTCTCACAGGGCCTGAGGGGGACAGCGTACGAGGTCTACTCAAGGTTGCCACCTGGTATGGAGAATGACTATGAGGCCCTGGAAAAAGCATTATTGAAAAGGTTCCAGATGACAGCCCATACATACCGACAGCAGTTCAGAAAGTCGAAGAGAGAGCCAGGGGAGATGTTCGCAGCCTACAGCATTAGACTTAAGTCTTACCTTTTGAAGTGGATGTCATTAGCTGGATTTGCTAACGACTATGAAAGTTTAGAAGAATTAGTGGTCGTGGACCAAATGAAGAGAATGATGCCTAAGCCATTGCAAACCTTCTTGCTTGAAAATGGGGCAGAAAGGTTAGACGTAGTAAACACATTAGCGGAAAGGTATGTGCTAGCTCATGGGGATAATGGGGAACTGTCACAACCCAATCCCCGACCACCAGACACATGGTCTGGAAAGAAGAAGAACCCTAAAACAGCTCACACCAAGAAGGAGGATCCTTTCGATAAAGTTCCAATTAAGAAACCCTCTGGTAAGAGTCCACCTGGATCTCCTAAAAGAAAGTGGAGTGAAAAGTGGTGCGCCTACTGCAAATCTCCCACACACAATACGGCCGATTGCAGGCGCAAACAGAAAGACTCTCACTATGCTGCCTGTCTTGTAGAAACCGGGGAAGGGTCTAACAGGGAGGTAGAAGGGAGGGGTCTTGAGAACAAAGATTCAGAGAAACCACCAGTAGTAGAGACGATACTTGTGAACGGACAACCAGTCGAGTGTCTCTATGACACCGGTCTGCAGTTCGAGGCCGTAATTTCCTCACACTTAGTGAGCCCAGAGCAGCTAACCGGGGAGTCTATTGAGATTCAAACGGCGACCAAGAGTGCGGTAGCGATGTCTCTTCCGATTGCGAAGGTGGACATCAAATCGAAATATGTTACCGGCACTATACAGGCAGCCGTTCTGCTAGATCCGATCTTCCCAATGATCTTGGGTTGTCGCTACGTCTTTCTAGGGATCCCAACAGAACCCATGTACGTAGGGGCAATACAAACCAGATCGCAATCGGGAGATGAGCAGACGCCGGCCTTGATCGTGAATCCCTTGCCTGGGGAGTTACGAGCTGCTCAAAGCCAGGATGCTACTTTGCAACCTTGCTTTCAACCAGTTGCCAAAAAGTTCTGACCCACCAAGACGGGGTCAGTATTATATGAAGAATCGGTTACTGTACCGGAGAGCCGGAGTGGAGGAACGCCAGCATGGACAGCTGGTAGTTCCTAAGGCCTATCGGGAACAACTTCTTCATATGGGACACACCATTTCATTCAGTGGACATATGGGTGTCGGGGCAACACTCCAGCGCATTTCCTGCCATTACTACTGGCCAGGGATGACTGGAGACGTGCGTCGGTACGTCAAGTCGTGCCCAGAGTGCCAAGCGTGTGGCACCAAAACATTGGACGGCTCCGGTAATCCTGGGCGACATGCCCATTATGAACTCTCCTTTCGAGAGAGTTGCCATCGATCTGGTTGGTCCTCTTCCTCGGACTAGGAAGAGGAATATGTATATTCTTACGATGGTGGATTGCTGTTCCATGTGGGGCGAGGCGATACCGTTGGCCACAATCGACTCGAAGCGAGTGGCTGATGCACTGATGGAGACCTTTACTCGGTTGGGATTTCCAAACCAGATCCTAACGGACAATGGGTCTCAGTTCTGTGGTAAGCTGATGGAGGAAGTCTTTCGTATCTTCCAGACTAACCACATTCACACAAGCCCATACCACCCTCAGTCGAATGGGCAAGTAGAGAGGTTTAATGGTACCTTGATGACCATGCTTCGGAAGCTGGCTCAAGAGAAACCAGACAGATGGGATGAGTATATCCCAGCCGCCTTGTTCGCCTATCGGGAGGTTCCCCATGGGTCGACCGGGTTGCCACCAGCCACTCTACTATTCGGGAGGCCAATCAAGGGTCCCTTAGAAGCCCTATTGAGATGTTGGACAGAGGAGGAAACTTCCGAAGAAGTTGTATCCTCATATAAATACGTCGAAGAGTTAAAGAAGAAACTCCAGACGGGTTGGGCTTTGGCAGCTCAGAATCTGAGGGCGGCCAGAAAGAGACACGCGGCCTACTACAATAGAAGGACGAAAGATAGGTCTCTTAAAGTGGGGGATCGGGTTCTGTTGTTACTTCCAGTAGGTTCCAATAAACTCGAGATTGGTTGGCAGGGGCCTTTCCCGGTGGAAAGGGTTGTGTCCCGCACCAACTATGCCATCCGGATCAGGGGGAAATCCAAAATCTTCCACATTAACCTCCTCAAAAAGTATGAAGAACGATCTGATGGTACTTCTCTCCCACTCATGACGATGGCGGTCGCGATGGAAACTGAATCGGGCGAAGACGCGGATAGGGAGTATCCTTTACACCCTGGGGAAACCTATAGGGATGTACATATAAATCCTGATCTGTCGGCTGAAGAAACAGACCGGGTCATCCGTTTGTTGGAGTCCCATCAGCAGATTCTTACCGATCGGCCAGGGCGGACAGGGTTGGTCGAGTTTGATATGACTCTGACTACCCAAGACCCCGTTCGCCAAAAAATATATCCAGTGCCCTTTTCGAAAGAGAAGGCCCTGGAAGCCGAAATCCAGAAGCTTCTGGACGATGACATCATCACTCCTTCGACTTCTCCTTATAATGCCGGGGTTGTCTTGTTGAGGAAGCCCAGTGGGGAGCACCGCCTATGTATTGATTACAGGCATTTAAACAGTTGTACGACATTCCAAGTTGAACCGTTACCGAACACAAATCAACTGTTTGCCAGACTAAATAAGGCAAAATACTTTTCGAAAATTGATCTAAGCAGGGGATATTATCAGATCCCTGTGAAGCCCGAGGTTCGCCCCTTGCTCGCCTTCAGTACTCCGAGCGGGCATTACGAATTCAAGGTGATGCCATTTGGGCTGAGCAATGCGCCCAGTGTGTTCACCCGCATGATGAGAAAGTTATTAGAGCCTTTAAAGGATCCCTCTGTCGTCTCGTTTATGGATGATATTCTCATCGCGTCTGACAATCTGAAGGATCACCTGAAGTCCTTGGGACAGATTTCACAAGGTTAAAAGAGGAAGGGTTAACCGCCCGTCCAGCCAAATGCATGATTGGCTATCAATCCTTGGAATTTCTGGGACATACTATTACCCCAGGGGGACTGGTACCGGAAGAAAAGAATATTGAGAAGGTCAGACTCGCACCCCGTCCTAAGTCCAAAAAGGATGTTAGGTCTTTCTTGTCTCTGTGTGGGTTTTACCAGAAATTTATTCCGCGGTTCAACGAAATTGGGACGCCGTTAACAGAAATCCTGAAGAAAGGATCACCAGATCCTATAGACTGGACCCCGAGCTGTGAAGAAGCTTATGGGAAGTTGAAACAGGCTTTGGTGGACATACCAGTCCTGCAACTCCCAAATTTGGAGAAAACGTTTGTTCTAAGAACCGACGCGAGTAACATAGGGATTGGGGCAACTCTGTTGCAGGAAGGGCGAGATGATCCTTCGGTGCTATGTCCGGTGGCGTATGCCAGTAGAAAACTGTTACCCGCGGAACGGAATTACTCCACCGTCGAACGGGAATGTCTAGCTCTAGTGTGGGCGGTACAGAAATTTCAACCTTATCTGTATGGAGTACCGTTCAAAGTACAATCCGACCATCAACCTCTGACGTTTTTGGCAACTTCTAAGAAACTGAACGCGAGGTTAATGAGATGGTCATTGCTCCTACAACCGTATCAGTTCACGGTCGAATACATCCCCGGAAGGGAGAATGTGGGAGCGGATTTTCTATCACGGCATCCTATGGTTGAATGTGAGGGTGGGGCCATTCGAACAGAACCTCTGGCAGTAGAAAGTTCGTAGGGTTCGACTTTCTTAAGATGGGGCCTATGTGACAAAACGTCAGTGGCCCATGTCCTCAGGCCTTCTTTGGGTTTGGGTAAACAGGGGGAAACAGCTTTCGGGAACCCTCAGTTCTCTTATTCGCTCAATCACTATGGAAGATAGTTCTCTCGGATACTTTAACAACACGATCTTGGTAATAGAATAATTAGATATATGTCTTTTCTTTGGGGAAAACCCGCTAAGGCGTCTTGCACCAAATACACACAGGTTCAACGTCGGGGGGAGAATTCATGTCCGTTTCTAGATCCATCGTTACCCACTGCATAATGTCAAGATGTCAAGTTGAAGATTGGGACATTTTAAATGCAGCATACTGATGGTCTATGAAAGGTAATCTTAGGTTGTAATTAGTCCTGCACTTATAAATCTCTATTGTCTCGACTACTGAGATAAATTGGTGAAACGGCAGTCTTGCCATATTGGGAGGGGGTGACCGTTAGCCAATCTGGCTAAGCGTCTTGATCTTAGCATAGCAAGGGAACAAATCTGAACAATAAATATTTCCCAAATGATATCGCTGGTTCTTGGCAGCCGATAGACGAGTGCTATCTTTCCTTCTACGGCCTGAACTGGGCATACTGTCATCTTTCTGTAGAATATAATCATTGGATAGCTACGGTATGCCGGAAGGAGGGAGGCGCTCCGTGGGGATGGGTTCCACCCATCTATGATCTATCTTCTTGAGCCGGAAGAGGCTATCCACAGTGCTATCTCTTTCGTCTTTTAGTCGATAGGATGATGTCGGGAAGATAATGGACTTCTCTATCTCACTGAGAGAACCTGAACTCATCTGAATCTATGGGTTATTTGAGGCACTGCCGGTACATTGCGGCGACAGCTCAGACAAGAGCAGCGGCCGGAAGGAGTAGTATTTTTTTTCCTATTCTTGCTGGGAATGGGGAACGACACTTCTTTACATACACATAATTACCCACACAACACCACAAGAGCTTTGTCGTGAGAAAGGCAGGGTTTGCAAGTGAGAGATAAGCCTGGAAATGAATGTGCCCAATAATAATAAAGGCTTGGTATGAGTGTGGAGAGTGAGTCTTGTAGGCAAAAAGTTCCTAGGGGTGGACAACCGGACGTCTACAAGCTGGAGGTCTACTCAAGCTCGGACGTAGCCAATCCAGGGGCTACCTGACAGGTCAGGCCCATTCATTCGGGTCTCTTATCTAATGTATTGGGTAGGGAACCTATATGTCAAATGTAGTAACTGAGGCCCTATTGGTCCTCAGGATTGTGGTACTTGAGTCAGCCTAATCGCTCACTGATCTCTGTCATCTCCAGGGTTCTCCTTGAATTGAAGGGAGCATAAGAGATCTGCAAGGCCACGAGAGTATCACCTTAAGACATTCTCAGGTGAACCATGGACTTTCAGGACGGCCACAGGCTAATGACTCCAATCAAGGAATCAATGTCCGATTAGTCCTGATCTAGTGGCATCCTTCGGTACCCGCTCAGTACAAATCCCATCGTCAATAGTGGAGTGGATTGAACCTATGTTCCTGAATGGACCTACAACTCATTCTGGGTCCTACTCATCCGTATCAGTGACATTGAAAAACCCATACCCATTCCACATTCACGAACCATTCCCATTATGTGAAATCTTACCCAGCCTGGTCAGTGACATTGAAACACCCATACACATTTTCCCCTTCAAGAACTGGTTCCCATTGTGACAAATGATGTATTCCTGTACCATTGGGCTACAACGAACACAAGACTCATTGTGTAGAGAGGACCACTGGAACTAGTAGGACTGGTTCTACAGGCGCCTGTTGTTTGTACAACCGATCGGGAAGGAGGAAAATACCTGCGGACCAAATCGGTGAGGCAGATGTCGACTGACGGGACTTTGTAGTACTCTTCGGTCTATGAGGGAAAGCCATGAGGCTCTCTGCCTGAACTTTATCCTTGTTGTGTCTGTTTAGAACTATCTGTTTTAACTGCCTTGATGTTTTCCTGTGCTGTTCTTTATTAATTTAATAAATCACGTTTTAGTTTACTCCAACGATCACTGTGTTATATATATGGATCAGCCAGAAAGACACGTCAGGGAATAGGTCCCGAGGTCGAAAGAGAGAGAGTGACAGTGAGTCCGGGGAACGGAGGAGGGTTGGCAAGCAAAGACCTATCCCAGCCAGGGCTATAGACTAATTTTGAAATATTGTTACATAGTTATTTGGGACCCTCCACGTAGCTTGTTACAGGAGTGCAGACTGTCTGTTAGAGGTCGGTATCTTGACTTTTGATTTTCTTATTACCCAATCCTGTGTTGGTGGCTCGATTCGCTGGTATCTCAAAACTGCCATGAGAGCAGAAATCTACCTATGCCAGGCAGAGAGATCAACAGCAATATTCTCCCAATTTCGACAACCAGTACCGTGGTTCTTAGTTGAGGACATCGATGTGTCTTCGTATTTATTTTTCAGCCAAACTCTAACCTATATCAAGTTTGCTATGAAAGATTTTCTTTGATAATAGCACACTTGGTATGCAGTAAATACGTGGAGGATGAGATATAGAAGAATAAACTTCGCTGTGTTATATACTTTACAAACGTACATGGACTATGTTTGGATATAAGGGTAACTGTAATGTTCTGGTTCTGTTTGGTGGCGAAAAACAATGGCTTGACACACGGTACTCATGATATGGGACAGCACTGTACCTAGTTAACATTATTTGCAATTAACTGAAATGTTAATGTTTATGGGGACTGAAATGTGTGTGTGTGCGTGCGTGCGTGCATGCGCGCGCGCGTGTGTGTGTGTGTGTGTGTGTGTGTGTGTGTGTGTGTGTGTGTGTGTGTTGAAGTATAGATATACCACTCTTTACTATTACTACTACTTTTTTTTTTTTGTTGCATATCCTTTACAGGACATCGCTGTCAACAGCAGCATCTTTCAGCTGTCTGTTGATTTCTTGGCAAGATTACGCTCAGTAGTTTGCCATTGCTTTCTGAGCGGCCGGCTCAGTATCCCGCAAGTCCCCAGCGGGGGTCGAACCGCTCCCAGTTCTCTCCCGCTACGAGACTCTGCGTGATAAACGGGATTACGGAGAAAGTGTTGTAACCCCTCAGCCAGAGAGACCGGCACTACTAATACTACTCATATTAATATTACTTCTACTGCTACTACTATTTGAATTGATGGGAACGACATTAGACTTATAAAAAACGTATATTGCAAACCACAAGCTGCCATAAGGATTGATAATGAAGTGGGACAATATCAACCTATTAAGAGAGGTGTGAGACAGGGATGTGCAATGTCTCCAGATCTTTTTTCCCTATAAAGTGAAAATGTTTTCAGAAATGTAGAAGATATAAATGGAATCAGCATTGGAGGACGAAACATCAATAACATTAGATATGCAGATGACACAGTATTGATTGCAGACAATGAGCAGGATCTGCAACAATTAGTTGATGCAGTTGTTGCACACAGTAAA
>JACEFZ010012391.1:1245000-1247711 GCA_014155875.1 Cepaea nemoralis
CGACCTTTTGTTTAACATCCACCCAACAGGGCCCTTAAGCCTTCAGGGGCTGTTAGTTGCCAGGCGGGGGGAAAGGAGACCGAGAAGAGAGAGGATTTTGGTGAGTTTTATATTTTTGTTTTTTAAAGAAATTCACCGGCAGCAGATATTCAAAACTTGCGAAAAAGATTTAATCAGAAGCTAGAGACAGAAAGGAAAGAAGATGATTAAAAAAAGGTATTGGAGGGGGGTAGCGAAAGAAAGAGGTGTAGCCATTGTTAAAGGCAGAATAGGAAATCCTGGCAAATAGTGAATATTTTTAGTGAGGCCAGATCAAAATCAATACAAAGTCTTGTTTAGTCCAGGCAGACTGATGGCGTTGAAAATGTCGGGGAGAGGGGGGGGGGGGGGGGGGGGGATAAACTGGTAATTACAGAAGATGGCAGAGCTTGTCTTTTGTCACAGTACTATAAAATGTGTGAAAGTCACAGAATATTATAACTAGTGTCATTCCTTAAAATATGTTATTTGTGAAGATGGCACGATGGCAGAGCTTGTCTTTTGTCACAGTACTACCAAATGTGTGAAAGTCACATAATATTATAACTGGTGTCATGCCTTAAAATATGTTATTTATGAAGATGGCAGGGCGGCAGAGATTTATTTTGTCACAGTACTTTCACATGTGCGAAAGTCACAGAATATTATAACTAGAGTCATTCCTTAAATTATGTTATTTATGAAGATGGCACGATGGCAGAGCTTATATTTTGTCACAGTACTATTAAACGCGTGAAAGTCACAGAATATTAAGCAATGTGATACTTAGAATAGGTTATTTGTAAAGATGTCACCGGGTGTAGCGAAACCCCAGTGGCCCATGTCCTCATACCTATCCGCTCAATTCCTTCGGAGTGGGATTCTCTGGGTTACTTTCATAACCCGAGCATTTGACACGAATACTTTGAAATCTATCTGTTCTTCGGGAAAACCCAATGGCGCGCCTTGCACCAAATATGACCTAGGATAATGGTTTGGGCGTGAAATGTCCGGTGTCAACCTTGTCGGTTGTGGTCGGCACAATGTATTGAAGTTTTAAAGAATTTTACAGATAAAGTGCCGCATCCTACTGCTGGGGTATAAAAGGTAATTTTAGATTAATTGGTCCTGCCAGACCTGGGCATATTAAGCTTGGTCGTCTCAAATAATGAGACGAATTGGTGAAACGGCAGTCTTGCCAATCTGGCTAAGCGTCTAGATCTGGGCATGTCGGGGGAACAAATCGGGGCAATATCTTTTCCCAGATGATGTCGCTTATTCTTGGCGGCGGATAGACGGGGGGCTATCTTTCTTCCTATGGCTTTACCTCTGTTTAGTGTCATCTTTCATTTGAATATAAACATTCTATAGCTATGGCATGTCGAGGGGAAGGGCTCCGTGGGGACCGGTTCCACCCATCTGAGTTATATCTTCTTGAGCCAGAAGAGGCGATCCACTGTGCTATTTCTTTCGTCTTTCGGCTGATGGGGGGGGGGGGGGGGGGGGGGCAGGTGGACCGGGTGGTTCCTGGTCGATAGGAGGATGTTGGGAGTATAAATGGACTTCCCTGTCTCCCTGAGAGAACCTGAACTCATCTGAATATATGGGTTATGTGAGACACGGCCGATACATTGCGGTGACAGCTCAGACAAGGGCGGCCGGACAGGGTAGTTTCCTCTTTCCTGTTCTTGCTAGGGATGGGGGAGGGAGATGCACTGCGGTCCATACAGACCCACTATTATGATATTAGTTAAGAGTAGGAAACATACATAATTACGCACACTACTCCACAATAGCTTTGTCGTGAGAAAGGCAAGGTTTGCAAGTGAGAGGGAAGCCTGAGAAGGTATGTGCCCAATATTAATAAAGGCATGATATGAGTGTGGAGAGGAGTGTGGTATGAAGACAATTGAATACTAGGTAATTGTATGTATTTTATGTATGGCAACCGACATGCTCAGACCATTGGAATCTCCATGCCGGCTGTATCTGAAGTTTACACCAGAGGCTCTCAAAATTGTTTTAACATTACAGGATCCTTCTTTTGACGGCGAATATAGCCGGAAGTTTCGACAGAGATACGGTTGTAGGAGCATTGACCATCTCATTAACCTCGCGTTCAGTTTCTTAGAAGTTGCCAAAAACGTCAGAGGTTGATGGTCGGATTGTACTTTGAACGGTACTCCATACAGATAAGGTTGAAATTTCTGTACCGCCCACACTAGAGCTAGACATAGAACATTATGTTTACTATGAAGTCCCTGCTGCTGTTGGGCTATACCAGATAGAACCACGGCGGGCCCGAACGAATACTTTCAGGACACCTCGGCAGGCTTTTCGTTGAGCTGGGATCGAGTATGTTTGCATTTTGGGCTAGATCCCGCCAGTAGTTATAAATGTGCAAATCGGTTATGATTTGGAGGATTGTGGAGGATTGACCTTGACCTCGGCTGATTTTCACTCCCCCTCGGTCATATAGTTGGGTAAGGGGTAAGGGGTGGTATCTAGGTCATATCTAAGGGCGATAATTCTAAGATTTTATGTTTCTAAGGGCAGATAACTATTGAGTGGGTGTATAAAAATTTTAATTAATTATTAAAAATAAAATAAAATATATTCTCAGGTAGTTCTTCTTTTGCTCCTTCCTTAGCCAATCGATCAGCTCTGTCGTTTCCAGGGACTCCACATGGGAG
>JACEFZ010012392.1:0-48664 GCA_014155875.1 Cepaea nemoralis
CCCCTTACCTTTTTTTTTTTAAAAAAAAAAACAAACCAAAAGAACAAAAAAAAAACCTAAAAATTTAAATAAAGGTCCCAAGCCGGGTGGAGGAAAATCCCCCCCCCCCTCCGGAAGGTGAACCCCCTTTCCCCATCAGACCTCTGTTTAGAGTTTCTAATGAAGGTCAACAGTTTTGGCAATATACTGTCCATATCTAAACGACGTTACATTGACATGTTATTTATCAAGCACACATGTTAATGGTTATAATACATATTTACATATCACCAACAATTTAGAGTAATGTCCCCTGGTTATTATACAAAAAATGTAGGAACAATAATTTATCGTCGTTTACAAGACATAAATTACAATTGCAAATTTATTTCTTAGTGTCATAATTTGATCCTTATTGACAAATGTGCACAAAAAGTCACGTTTGTAAAGAAGCAATCAAGTTACGATGCTGAGATTACATCCTATAAAAATCGACATATACAATTCCGTATATGGAAATATTTTAAATCACATTTTAATACAATTGTCATACATTTATAGACTTTTTTAGCGTAATTTGCTAACTTTTAATATTAATATGCAAAAAATCGGAAGTATACAGCTGTACTATTACATGTGTTGTGGTGTCATTCATACAATGTTGGTCCGTTCTGGATGGATCTTATCTAAACGGAGTAGTAGTTGTTACTATCAGCTGTTGGATCGTCTCTTCCGTCTTCTGCTCGGATTGTACTGTCGCAGTCATCTTTCGTACCTTGTTAAAACGTCTTGGACAACTCGGTCTGGATACCTTCAGGATTACCTCACGTTGTAGTGGCTTGGTAAATTCCTGGATCTTGTAGTGTTGTCCAGTGACACTTCTCTGTAGTGTCTGGTTGTTATAATATTTCTGTATTTACAATAATAATTGCATTCTTTCTCATATCTCACAGTCATACAACACATTCGTTTACATAATACTGATTCCATTCTTTCCCATATCTCACAACTATACACGCATTCATTCGCATGATAATAATAAGAATCACAATATGTACATAAGTTATATACATTGGGAGATATAATCTTCCCCATCACAATGGTGTACACAGCGTTACTGACACATTGTCACACTTGGCTGTGGTACTGAGCACTATCTACGTTGCAGTTTTATACACCCTCTGCACTGTGCTCTGGTGTCGACTGGGTATTAGGTTCGTTGTATGGACATCTCGACAAAAGGTCTGCAAGACAGTTTTGTGAACCCTTTATATGGTTAATCTCATAGCTATAGTCCTGCAGAAGAAGGGACCATCTTGCCACCTTGCTGTTACTTGGCGTTCCTCTGGTAACAATTGTCAGCGGAGTATCTTCTTCTTCTTTGCGTTCATCCGGAGTGATTTTTTCAGATGTGATTGCGGTGTGTCTGGTTAGGCACCCTCGGGTCGAAACCCTCAGGCCAACACATCCGACTTTTAGCGTGCATTTTTGACCAGGTTAGCAATCCTGGGAGACTCTCACTTTTGTGGTACCGTCCACATCTCAGCTGGTCTAGTTGGAACAGTCGAAGACTATACGGTCATCCCTCAAGTGAAGGCAGGGACAGTCCATAGCATTTTCCGCCATCCTGGGTGGCTTCCATAATTGCAGAGCCGGCACATAACGCTCTGGTGCTGGGTTTACCGAGGGAATCGTCACGTCCTGCTCATGGCTGTTTTAATTCCTCACTTCAATATATTGGGCATTTCGCTCGCCCTGGGCCGTTCCTGCACAAACCAGTGAGCTCTGCGGTTGGTTTCCACTAAGCGATTTTTCGGACATGTGCTTGTCCCTGTACCCATCAGAGCTGTTCCAGGCACGGCGGACATTCGGAAATCTACCTAGTCAGAGCTGTTCCGAACAAGAGCGGCATTCGGAAACTAGGTAGTCAGAGCTGTTCCTAGCACGGGAGACATTCGGACGAGACATTTCACTCGGACGTAAATGCGTAGTGTCAATTTTTAGTTTGCCACCCGTAGGACGACACTTCCGACTTCCGGCGGGCATTTTTTTAGTGAGGTTAGCCTTCCTCTGGTTTCGAGACACGTTAGACTGTTGTAATGTCACCCACATCTCAGCTGGTCAAGATAGAACGATCAACGACACCACGGTCAACCCTCAATGGAAGGCAGGGGCAGACCATGGGCATTATCTCGCTATCCAAGGAGGCTTCCATAATTGCAGAGCCGGCACATATTGCTCTGAGACTGGGCTCACCCAAGGAATTTCCACGTCCTGCTCATGGCTGCTTTAGTTCCTCACTTCCATGTGTTGGGCATCCCACTTGCCACTGATCGCTCAATCACACACCAGGAGCGGTCAGACTGCGAGTGACATCCACTCGGTAAGCTTTTGCTTGTGACTTAAGACCACGCAATAGGTTCGCTCGCCGTGCGTTCCATTTCGCGTTGATGAGACATTCTTCCAATTTTGTCTACACTCTCTATGAGTTAGATACAGACAGTTTCCGTAACCCTTCGACTGGGGCACTTCTCTGACTTTTTTGTACTCGCTCACGAGGTATGCTACATGTGCTGCCGGCTCAGCACCTTACCTTCGTGCAGCAGTGAACGGGAAACGGCCAGGCCCCTTCATCCGGGAAACTCTCATATCCCCCAGCTGGGAGCCTTCGAACATGTATCAGACCTGAGCATGTAGCTTGCTCAATATCTTGTTTCTATTTTCCAGTAGACGGGTATCGGCCTGGCTCTAAGATCCGAGGGTTTGTGGCTTAGAGGCGTTCAGCCACAGCCCTCGACAGGGAGCCTTAAGAGTTTTGTCCGGACCAAGAAATTCTGCCTTTGTGCACCACATTTAAATTTTGACTGCTATCCTCAGTCTATGCCTGCAGAGCAGCAGGTTGGGTCTCTCTTAGTCTGGTCCCTATCCCATAAGCTGTCCGATATGTAATTTTTCACCCATCGGCAAGCAAATGGGGTCTATGGGACACGCAAGCTCCCCCACCACGTCAAGGTGGAGACACATCGGGGGAGGGGTCAGCCGTTTAAGAACTGACCTCGTTAGACCTCGCGGCCTCATAGAGGAGCTCCCGCATAAGTTCCCGAGAGCTGGGAATCATGCACGTCAGCGGAGTATTATCTGTTTCTTCTTCTTCTTCGTTCATCCGGAGTTTTTTTTCCGGACGTGATTGCGTTGTGCCTGTTTACAGCAGAGCTGCGTTCCTGCGCCGTTAGGCCGACACATCCGACTTCTGCGGTTATCTGTTTCAATTATGAAATGTTTGCCTAACAAAAATCTAGAAAGTTTACGTACCGAAAATACCATGGCAAGAGCCTCGAGTTCCGGTGTACTGTAATTTCGTTCGCTGGTGTTCAGTTTTCGAGAGACGTAGTATACTGGGTACAAGATTTGGTCGTGTTCTTGGAGAAGGACACCTCCAATGGCTACGGAGCTCGCATCACATCTTAATCTAAAAGTAATATTCAAATTTGGCAATTTCAGAATAGGTGATTTAGAAAAAATATGAAAGAATTTTCGTAAATGCTGGCCTTAAACATTCACTGTTTACAATCACATTGGGGTGTTTATTTGTTAGTAGATCAGTGAAACATTTGGTCAATTCAGCAAAATGAGGAATAAACTGTCTATAATAGTTTAAAAGTCCTAACACACTTCGCAACTGTTTCTTAGTTGTCGGAAGTGACAATTTCAAAATTCTGGACATGATGTTATCGTTAGTTGATATAAAGCCATTTGAGATCTTATAGCCCAAAAATGAAATTTCCTGAAAGGCTATATCAACTTTGGAAGGTTTTATAGTCAGTCCATGATGTATAATTCTGTCAAATGTCTGCTGTAGTGCTGTTATGTGCTCTGTCATGTCCTTTGTGTGTATGCAAATGTCGTCCATGTACCAAATGATGTTAGCAATGTCTGTCAAAAGAATTCTTGTCATTCTGACGAAGGTAGCTGGTGCATTGACTAATCCGAAAGGTAGTTTACACCATTCGTATAAACCCCACGGTGTGGCAAATGCAGTCAGATGTATACTATCAGGATGTACAGCTATCTGCCAGTAGCCTTTTGTCATGTCAAGTTTAGTAAAATAACGTGAGTCAGATAGTTCAGTCAAGATGTCTTCACAGTTGCTCATTGGTTCTAAATCCAACTGTGTAATGCTGTTGAGTTTACGATATTCTACACAAAGTCTAATAGTGTTGTCCTTTTTGCGTACCAAAACTATTGGTGAACAGAAATGAGATTGTGAACGTCGAATGATATGATTTGCTTCTAAATCAATGATTTCTTGATGAAGTTTTTCTTTATAGTGTATAGGGATGGAATATGGTCTACACTTAATAGGAACGTCAGATGTCAAGATGATTTGGTGTTGCACTAATCTGTCTGTCCTGGGCTGTCCGAAAAGATCGTCCTGTATTCTTGTATCAGTTGTCTGCAACTGTCAGTCTGTGTCTGCGTCAGTTTGGGATTTACCTTAATGTCCTGTAAGTTGGTCGTCGTGTCAAGAACTGGTGTCGGTATCTCGTCAGTGTCGTTGTCGTCCGTCTGGTCCACTATGGAGGTGCTTGCTGCAGTCTCTACTTGTTCGTCTTGCCTGTGGTGATATGGTTTGAGCATGTTAATATGGAAAATTTTATGTTTGTCCCTAACTGCAATCTCGTAATCTACTGTCGAAATTTGTCGTAGCACTTTGAACGGTCCTTGCCATGAGTCAGTTAGGAGATGTCTATCACTTGGCAAAAGAAGAAGAACGTCCTGTCCTGGCGTCAGTGTAAAAGTTCTATTTCCTCTGTTAGCATATTGTCGGTAAATAGCTCCTGATTTTTGGAGAGCTTCTGTAGCTAATATACATGATTTAATAATTCTATCACGCAATGATTGTACATGTTCATATGGTGAAATGGGTATAGACAAAGTTGTACTTTCAGTCAACATAGATTCATACAGAGATAATGGGCCGCGTGGTTGTGCACGATATAACATTTCGAATGGTGAGAACCCAGTGCTGGAATGGCTTCCCTATATGCAAACAAAATTGCAGGCAGATAAGTATCCCAATCTTCAGGATGTTCTTGGGTTACCTTAGAGAGCATATGTTTCATATCGCCATTAATCTTTTCCACTATACCGGTCGAATGTGGGTGGTATGGACTGTTGAAGCATTGTTTAACACCCAACATTTTGGTAAAGGCTTGTGTAGCCGAGGAAATAAACTGGCTACCCCGATCTGAAAGGATGGTATCAGGGAATCCTACCCTCGCAAAAATATGAAAAAACACTTCCATGATGTCTTTGGAAGTTATGTTCTTCATTGGAATCGCTTCTGGCCAACGAGTACATAGATCAATGAGTGTTACAATGTATCTATTACCTTTAGATGTTATATGGTTCAGAGGACCAACTATATCGACCGAGATCTTTTCAAACGGTCTACTAGCCAAATCAGTAACTTGCAATTCAGCTTGTGGGTGTTTACCCTTTTTGACAAGCTTTTGACAGATGTCACACGATCTGCAATACTGTTTGGTATCGTTGCAAAACTTTGGCCACTACAATTGAGTAAGTAACCTTGCTCTAGTTTTAGCATACGCCATGTGTCCTGCAAAGGGTATGTCATGAGCTATATTCAATGCTTGCTTGCGGTTTTCTAACGGTAGCACTGTTTGTTCTATAGTGCTGGAACCTTTGGTGTAATACCGTGTTAGAATTCCGTTCTTGAGAGCAAAGTACCATTGAGCATTCTTTGCTACTCTTGGCTTTTGGCCTACAAGTTTAAAATACTTTTGCAGAGATCGATAGGCTTTCTGAGATGTTATAAACGTCTCCCTAGTTGTCTCAGGAGATGTTACAACTGGACTTACTCGTTGTAAAGCCTCTGTTTGATCGATTCGATCTTGCATCTGTGCAGTAGATCTAGTTACTGCATTTACTATATTACAACGATCATTCTCATCACACATTGATGTTACATTCACACAATTACATGTATGTTCTGGCATAGCCAGGTTGGTATTTGTACATTCAATTACAGGTGGTAATACATCATGAATGGTGATTGGTGATGAAGGTGAAATGGTAGTATCAACATTACAACTGACAGTTGATGTACTGCTGTCGTGTGGTATGTCATTCACTTCAGGAAGGTTTCCAATGATAATATCGCAGCAAGGATTGGTTAATGCTGCGCATTTAACCTTTCCTGTAAGGAATGGTGTAGTTATATATGCCCATGCAAGTGGATATTTCTCTATGTTCCCTGAGAATGTCCTGCATGTGACATATTTACCACTATATTGTGATGGTAAAATATAATCTCTCTTTACATCAATGAGAGTACTTCCGCTATCACGTAAAACTGTGGCAGCTCTACCATTAACATACCCCTGGTGGATGTTTAGTTTACCTATGGAGTTTACTACAGAATTGGCCTCCTCACTGGTAACAGGTATAGAATGGCCGCATGTTAACACGCCATCCTCATGAAATTGATCACAAATGGTACATTTTTCCTGATGGAACACCTCAATGGAATGTGCTGAGTTTACTGGGCGATCTTGTACACTTTCATCTTCTGACGAAGAACTGTCAAACATGGCTGCATTAGCCTTTTTGGTCATTGACTTGCCTTTACAATCCTTACGCCAGTCACCAAAAGCCTTACAAAGATAACATTTTGTAAGTTTTTGTAGTTCTTCCTTTCTTTATCTTGCTTAGAAATGTAATTATGCAAGTAAGCAGTGTACCCAGGATGTTGGTCGCACATATCATGCTCATTGTGTGTATAGTTGCAATATTTACACTGATATAATTTCTCTGCAGCTTGTTTATAAGGTCTTTGTTTGTTATTTGACCCTGCCTGATATTTGCCATATGTAGCTGCTGCTACAAAGTCTGTGCTGGTCAGACTACTAGAGAAACAATGCTTATTGGCTGCAAAATAACCAGAGCCACGACTTTCAATCTGTTGAACACTTTCACACTGACATTCCAACAAAAATTTAGAAAAGGGAGCTGGGAGAGATGCGATAATCTTCTCTCAACATAAGATCAACTAATTTGTCATAACTTCCATTTACTTTGGCTGCTGACAGCCATTTAGAAAAAATATTTTGAATTTCTGAGATGTAATCAGAGAACGTGTGTGTTGGCTTAGGAGACAACTTCCTAAACTGTTCTCTATAACCTGATTCATCTAGCAAAAAATGTGACATAATTTTTGCTTTAATGTAAAGATAATCTTCTTTCAGGTCATTTGGGATCGACTCTATGACTTTAAGAGGTTCCACAGAAAGACTTCTTACATATACTATCCCCCATTCAGGTTTTGGGATTTTGTAATGATCCATAACAAATTCAAAATTTTGGGTGAATGCTGCTATGCAATCACCTGTGTTGTAACTTCTGATCAGACCTTGGTACTTTTTATGAGGTTGATCTTTGTCTGTTTCTCTATTCACTTTATCTTTAGAACATTCAGCTTTTAGCTGTTCAATTTTTAGTTGTGTTTCTTGCTCTTCTTTCTTACTTTGGGCTAAGATCTCAGCTTGCCTCACTGCAGCTTCTGACTGTTTTAGAGCAGCTTCTGATTGTGCTTGTTGAAGCTTTAAAGCAGCATCTGATTGTGCTTGTTGAAGCTTTAGAGCAGCTTCTGATTGTGCTTTTGACGCCCTTTCGGCCGCTCTCTCATTCCGCTCAATAACCTGCTCTTGTTTCACAAGATATTCTGCATATTTACTTTCACTCCATGTTCTCAATCCCTCACCAGACATATTCATTTTTAAACCCATTTCAATGAAATCGTTTAAAGAAGACATGATGAACAATAGGTATAATGGAATAAATATAAACAAAATTACTTATGATGTTAGTAAGTTACAAATATTTCTAGCACAGTTAATGTCTAAAGCCAGACTAACGAAAGTATAAAGAGAGATGAAAAAATTTTTTATACTCAAGTAATCCTTGGGTACTGTGCTGTTCAGTGGTGCTCGAAATCACACTGGAACGTCTTTCGGGTTGACGCACAGAAAATTTTTGAAGTTCACCAGACTCAGGTAAAGTTGACACAAAAAACCCTGTACTTTTTAAACTAAACGAAATTAGAACGTTTGTAAATGTATGGTGTGTGTAATGTCACTGAAGTCTGTAAAGGTTTGTATGCTGTTAAGTATTATTGTTAGTCGTTACCACAATCAACAACTTTCACGCTCACACTAACCCTACTCAATGACATTCAAGGGCACGGCCGCCATTTTGGATTTTAGGTACAAAATTTGTTGAATTTAGTGATAAGTCTGAAGACGCCTCGGTTGGCTTCAAATAATATCTTCACACTTATAATTTAATTACATCAACTCTATTAAATCGTTACTTTACCTTAATTTATGACTTGCGCACTTCTATCGGCATGTTCACATTCGCTTCAAACTCGGACAAAAAAATTTACAAGTTCGCATTTGGTTCAAAACCCGGACGAAAGCCACCACGTTCGCACTTGTCAGAGTCTTGCGTAGAGCAAGATAAGTAGCTCGTTTTCTGGCAAGTGTGAAGCAATATCAAACTATCAAATCACACGAAGTGAATATCCGAAAGTATTATTCACACGCTTTATTTACGCGCGGCATTTATTATCGCACAAACATCGCGCACTGACAATCCATAGCAATCATTACAGCATGAACAATATCACTACAATACATAATAATACATGCAAGCAATAAACATCTCACTTACAAGTCAAACTATTCAAGCGTTCGAACCAGTCTCCCACTGTCGTACAGGCTAGCTCTCAATGCAGATTCAAACACGCCTCGCATACCCATGCGACCTGTTCATTCAACAACCTAAGCCCGTCTGCCAGTTCTGGCGTCCTACACGCTACACGCTCACGTCAGCTGGTGTCCCCTGCAAGGTTCACGGGGTGAACTCAATTGCTGTGCGTGGCTGCTTATCCGGGCGTCGTCGAAGACGCCGCGTTCTCTCTGCCGTGTTTAACATCACTCAGGGTTGCGTGTTGTTATGTTGTCTGGCGTTGGTACAGACAACGCGTCGCAACCTCGGATGTGAGACCTTGACAGTGTGGCATTGGTGATCATGTATGTCCACAGCCTTCAGTCTCGAGTACTGCCAATCTTCTTATAGTCCATGCCGTGTGGCGTTAGTGACCATGTCTGTTCATAGCCGTCAGTCTCGTGTACTGCCAATCTTCTTATAGTCCATGCCGTGTGGCGTTGGTGATCATGTCTGTCCACAGCCTTCAGTCTCCTGTACTACGAATCATTTTTTATACCGATGTCATGCCATGCCATGATGTCAGAATGTCCAACATCGTGTCTCTTGGTCTCCCCCCCCCCCCCCCCCCCCCCCCCCCCCCCACCCTTTTCCCCCTAGCCTTCCCGTTGTGACGACATATTCCGGCTTTACCTTTTTCATGACGTGCCCAAATAATGTGGACTGCCTCCTTCTGATGAGAGTCCTCAGTTCTCTTTGTGAGTGAACTTCTTTCAACATTATTTCAAACAAACAAACAAACAGAAAATCTCCTTTGCTTTCATATAATTCCTTTTGTGTCCATCATTCCCATCCGTACACCAGGATTGATCTAAGTGTAGGTCTGAAGAAAAGATAAACTGCAGAAAATATGCTTCGACATGTGTATACAGTTAAGCCCACTGCTTGTATATGGCTTATGTGTTTATTTTTTGTTGTTGCATATCTCTTACAGGACGTAGCAGTCAACATCAGCATTTTTCAGCTGCTGTTGATGTACTAGGCAAGGTTGTGCTCGGTAGTTTGCCATTGCTTTCTGAATGGCCGACTCACAAACCCCGTAAGTTACCAACGCGGCGAGAACCGCTACCTATTCTCGCGCAGGTTACGTTACTCACGAGAATATATGGGATTGCGGAGAAAGACGTTAACCTCTAGGCCAGGAAGAATACAACATTCAATATTTGTGTTAACCAAACTATTTGTTTCATGTATCCTGGTTATAATATTGCATTAATCGCTTTCCATTAGCATGTTTTGTGCAGAGTGCCTTGCGTCAATTAAAAAATCGAAGAAAGGTAACATCTGTCGGATCTTTTCTTCAGGTCATGCCATGCAAGGTAGTAATCACAATGAATCAGTAGTGTAGGAATTGGCCAGCAGGCAGCGCTGCATGGGAGGAGTAGCAATGGATGCACGACAATTGTAATCATCTACTCGGATGGCTCTGTGCTAAGGGACAAAGAAGAGCCAGGAGGTTCAAGCCATGGTTGAATGACAGTGTTTAGTGTAGGAGATCCTGGCATATGATACCACAACATCTTGTCTGAGAATGGAAGTCACTGCGGCGTCCCGCTGGTTAGAGGGTAAACTGTTCTTCTTTCCACGATGTTCACCACCCTCTCACAATTCTGCTACATTCAACATTTCATTACTCACTGAGAGAAGAGAACAGGAGAGAAGACTCAGAAGAGATCAGAAGAACAGAATACACATTCATTTTCATTATGCGGAATATGGTTTTGATGGTGATATTTCTGTTTTCTATAATAATGCCCTCAGGTCTCACATATACCTAGAAAATCACAGTCCTGTGTGTCACATATACCTAACATGTTAATATTCAGTCTTCTCACTTCTTTCTCAATGTTATCAACGTTTAGGATCCATCCGTTCATCCATCATGTGCCATGCCGATAAGCGTGGTCGGCCATGTTTCACCATCTCACTCGATCACCAGAATCCAGGTATTTACTTCTTGGTCTTCCCCTATGGTCTCTTCCCTTCGATCTTGCCAGTTGTCACTCCAATTCATTTCTTCTCATAACATGCCCAAATATTTTTGACTGTCTACGTCTAATGTCTCTAATCAGTTTACGATCTTTAATTGTTTCTTGAAGGACTTGTTCATTGGTTTTTCTGTCAGCCCATAGTATTCTTTGCATTTTCCCCAGAAACCACATTTCCACAGCCATCAGATGTTTTTCAGCTTGTCTGCTCATTGTCCACTCTTCACACCCATACACAAGTACAGGTTCTATGTAGCACTTCAACACTCCTTTTCTCGTTTCAATTGATATCTTTTTCATTGGTCAGTATGTTTTTCATAATAGTAGTTCAGATCATATTTTACAAGTGTGGTCAGATTATGTGAAAAACCTTTATGATGATAACAGAGATGAACAGTATAATATTAGAATTAATGACGAAGGACCGCCAGTTTTGAAGTTGGAGGTTCGGAATGTTCTTAAACATGAGAACTGACAAGACCCCCGGTTCAGATAACATCACAACGGAAATGATTCATGCTTTAGAAGAATATGGAATAGATCAAGTCACCAGACTGCTGAACCCAATATGTGATACCGGAGATATACCTTCTGAATTATGTAACTCTGTATTTATTGCAATCCCAAAGAAATCAGGAACCTTGGAATGTGATCAGCTTGAAACAATTTGTATAATGAGTCACATGACGAAGATTTTGCTAAGAATTATCATGCAAAGAGTTAGTAAGAAAATACAACCCGATTTTAGAGAAGAACAATGTGGGTTTGTAGAAGGAAAGGGTACAGTAAATGCTGTGTATATGTTGCGATCGGTAATTGAATGTTCTATAGAAGTAAAGAAAGATATACATCTTTGCTTTATTGACAACACAAAGGCTTTCAATAGAGTAAGACATGTTAACATGGTAGAGATGCTTGCAGATCTACAAATTGATGGGAAAGACATTAGACTTATAAAAAACATATATTGGAAACAACAAGCTGCCATAAGGATTGATAATGAAGTGGGACAATATCAGCCTATTAAGAGAGGTGTTAGGCAGGGATATGTAATGTCTCCAGATCTTTTTTCCCTGCACACTGAAAATATTTTCAGACATGTAGAATATATAAATGTTATCAGTATTGGAGGACGAAACTTCAATAACATTATATATGCTGATGATACAGTTGTCACAAAATGAAACCGTGTGTTTATCCGGTTGATTATTACGGAGGATTTTCTGATTACGCGGACGATCAGCCAGCGACATCTATTTTTACTAACTGGAAAAACACAGCGGATGTCAAAATCTCAGGACAATATTTGTAGCTGCACGTGTAAATCTCTAACGGATTTTGAAACATTTGGTGGTGATGGAGACAGCGCCGTGACAGTTTGTCAACATTTGAATACAAATGGAAGCAGTGGGGTCAGCCCATATACAAAATTGGTGGTGAGTGAGGAGGAAGTGAGTGCGCTGAATCAAATATCACCTTGACAAGTCATAAAACATATCAGAGGGACAACGGAAGTACTTAGCACGGAAGTGACAGTACATATGTCAATTCTTGGTTTCCGGAGCACCGAGAAGATTGACGGGGTTATTTGCAACTGTTGTTGGGGGTATACAGAAACTTGCTGGCTTGTTTTGAGAATCTAAACTATTGATGACAACTTGACTGGACTAAAGCCAGGAAAATAGTTCTTGGACTGGGGTAGTTTGCCATATAAACTCGAGTTGGGACCAGCTAGGGAGGACTTGAAATTATGCTTTAGTCAGAGTGCCAGGGCACGGCAGCGCCTAGTGGAAATAATATCTACCGTGTGTTAATTAGGGACTTAATTTTACACGTGCCTATAATGGCAGATGTAGATATGATTGATAGGACTGCAGGAGTGCCATTTAAGGTATAACCTATTATAATATATTCGTTATAATTACTTTAGGCAGTAGCCTTGTTAACTATAGTGTGATGATTAGCACTGTTAGTGGAAACTAGCTAGAGTAGGGAAGTGATACTTGGCTCGGTTAGCTAGAATAGATTAGTGAAGTGTTGATAAGCTTTACTAGTTGAGTAATGAAGGATAATTTGGATTCTTCCCGTAGGTGTCCCTGGTGGGCGGGGTTCCGCATTCTGTTTGCTGATATTTTTCTTTGTCATAGCCTGATTCGACTCTAGGTGGGTAGCTAATCTGCTCTATGACTAAGTCTAGTTAGCTAAAGATCATTAAGCAAGGTGATAGGCTTACACTCAGCCGAAGGGATCAGTGACTAGTACTATCACCAGATGTGTTGTTTCTATCCTAGGTTCCCTACCAGATCCAAGGAAACTCTACAAGTTTTGGGAAAGAATTAAAAAACCCCTTTCTGAAGAACACCAGTTCAACCATCAATAAAGTGCAGACAGAACGTAACTGAAAGCTAAAAGCAGGTTGATTCACCAAAGTGAGGGATGCGTACTGATGCACCACACAGCATCAGACAGTAGTAACGAACCGAGAACCGGCTAATAGTACCTAGTGTTAGTACAGTAACAATTAACATTAGTAATTAGCACTTATGAACTGAGTGGTTCGATGTGCAACGAGGATGATCTGTTAACTAACTAACTAAACTAACTGCGTACACACTGCAAAAGACTTGTGCAGTTTGTTTAGGAACATTAGGAACGGACATTGTGTAGAGTGCAACCGGTCCCTGATTAACTCTTAATACCACCGGTGTCTATTTCGGATGTTCATGAAATTGGATTACCAGAGGTCTACAGAGGCAAAGCATTATCCGGCAAGATGGTTCCGGCAACGGGTGAGACGTACTTGTTCTGACGTAACGTGCTGTGGTCTATCTTTGCTGTGATCAGCTGACTGAGTTGATGTCTGAGAGACAGAGTCTACACACTTTATAGAACACGTCACACATTTTCTTCGCATACACGTCTCATACACGTTACACTTTTATTTTAATAAATTAATCTTTATTAATTTCTAGAAGCAAGAGTTGTTGAGTATGTTGCGTTGGGGAAGTATGAGAAGGGGGCATAGTACGACAGTGTGAGAGTGATAGGAAAAGGTGTCCATAGGCTGATGGAGTGTGTTGGACGGAAGCTGGTGGATTCTCCAGAATATTGAGGGGGAAAGAAAATAATATTATAATGTGGGTGTCGGATCTCCTCACTCCAGGGACGACACTTTAAAGGAGGACACGACAACAGTATTGATTGCAGACAATGAGCAGGATCTGCAACAATTAGTAGATGCGGTTATTGCACACAGTGAACAACTGGGGTTAGAATTAAATTGTAAAAAGACACAGATTATGGTCGTCACTAGGAAGAACGAAATATCACAATGTAATATACAAGTAAATAGAAATACTCTTCAACAAGTGAATCAGTACAATTATGTCGGAACAGTCGTAACATCTGATGGGAGAAACATTGAAGAGATTAGAACAAGAATCACCATGGCGAAAGTAGCCTTTAGCAAGATGAAAAACATACTGACCAATAAAAAATATGTCAATTGAAACGAGAAAAAGAGTGTTGAGGCGCTACATAGAGCCTGCTCTTTTGTATGGATGTGAAACTTGGACAATGAACAGACAAGCTGAAAAACATCTGATGGCTGCAGCAATGTGGTTTCTGAGAAGATTGCTAAGAATACCATGGACATACAGAAAAACCAATGACCCAGTACTACAGGAGAACATGAAAATCGTAAATTGATTAGAGAAATTAGACGTAGACAGTCAATTTTTTTTTGGATATGTTATGAGACGAAATGAATTGCAGAACTTGGTGACAACTGGCAAGATCGAAGGGAAGAGAACAATGGGAAGACAGATAAGTAAATACCTGGATGGCTTGACCACGTGGCATGGTCGTGACAAGAACACTGAGTTGATCCACGACTCTGGTGATCGAGTGACATGGCGAATCATGACCGCCCAAATTTACCGGCTTGGCACATGATGGATGCATGTTTTTCATCTTGCAAAGGCTACATTGGCAATGTCAATTCTTGTTCTAATCTCTTCAAGGCATCTCCCAGACAAGGCACTTGATGATATTGATGATGATGATGATGATGACAGCACTACTAGATATTACATCTGTGTGACGTGTTGTCAAGCAGTGATAGGGCACATCTAGTCCTAAATAAAACAATTGATGATGATGATGATGATGATGATGATGATGACGACGATAGCACTACTAGATATTACATCTGTGTGAAGTGTTGTCAAGCAGTGATAGGGCACATCTAGTCCTAAATAAAACAATTGATGATGACGATGATGATGATGATGATGATGATGATGATGATGATGATAGCACTACTAGATATTACATCCGCGTGAAGTGTTGTCAAGCAATAATAGGACACATCTTGTCTTAGACAAGGCACTTGATGATGGTGGTGGTGGTGATGGTGGTATTACTAAATGTAATGACCAATAAATGTATTGGTTGTACTACTGTAATGACATCGAGAGTCTTCCACATTTTACTTCATGTTGCAGTGTTGTTAAACAAAGACAGGACACATCTTGTCCTAGACCAGTGGTTCTCAACCGGTGGGGAATTTCCCCCCCCCCCCACACACACCAGGGGGGGGGGGAAATTAAGATTATTTCTAGATTGCGTTAATACAAGAACCGCATACTTGATATTGTTTTTCCCTTCATACTTTACGGTTCTGTACGTATCACCCTTCTGAAATTCATTTTATAACCTAAGTAGATCCGCAAATCACGTTTTATGTAGATGTCTAGACTTGTTTTAGTATGTGCTATTAAATTTGCTTCAATTATTACGTATACTGTGTAGGGGCAGGGGGGAATTTTTAGGGAGGAAATACGAAAGGGGGGGGGGATGACGTTCTGAAAATATGGTGAGGGGGGGGGGGGGGGGTGACGTCCTAAAAATATAGTGAAGGGGTACGGGCCAAAAAAGGTTGAGAATCATTGTCCTAGACAATCAAACGGAGAATAGGAATGGCCCAAAATGCTTTCAACAGCATGAAATCAGTATTAACATCTAGAGAGATTAACAACGCATTAAACATGAGAATTGTTAAATGTTATGTATATCCATCCATCCATCCATCATGTGCCATGCCGGTAAGCGTGGGCGGTCATGTTCTGCCATCTCACTCGATCACCAGAGGTATCTCCCATCAGATGTTGTGACTGTGCCGAGATAACTATATCGATTCACTTGCTTAAGAATATACCCAGATCACCATTCTTCTCATCACGTGCCCAAAAAATTAATTTTGACTGTCTACGTCTAATCACTCTAACCAGTTTACAATCTTCATTTGTTTCTTGAAGGACTTGTTCATTGGTTTTTCTGTCTGTCCATGGTATTCTTTGCATTCTCCTCAGAAACCACATCTCCACAGCCATCAGCTGTTTTTCAGCTTGACTGCTTATTGTCCAAGCTTCACATCCATACAAAAGTATAGGTTCTATGTAGCACTTCAACATTCTTTTTCTCGTTTCAATTGATATCTTTTTATTGGTCAGTATGCTTTTCATCTTGCAAAAGGCTACCTTCGCAATGGCAATTCTTGTTATAATCTCTTCAAGGCATTTCCCATCAGATGTTATGACTGTGCCGAGATAACTATATCGATTCACTTGCCTAAGAATATGCCCATTTACTTGTATATCACATTATGGTATTTCCTTCTTCCCAGTGACGAACATAATCTGTGTCTTCTTAATATTCAGTTCTAACCCTAGTTGTTCACTGTGTGCAACAACCGCATCTACTAAATTTTGCAGGTCCTGTTCATTGTCTGCAATCAAGACTGTATCATCTGCATATCTAATGTTGATGTATCGTCCCCCAATGTTGATTCCTTCCATATCCTCTATATTTCTGAAAATATTTTCACTGTACAGAGAAAAAAGATCTGGAGACATTACACATCCCTGTCTCACACCTCTCTTAATAGGCTGATATTGACCCACATCGTTATCAATTCTGATGGCAGCTTATGTATATACAACACTAATATACGACATGGAAGCCAGGATATCGAACAAGGAATTAGGAAGTCGAAATGTGGCCATAGAGATGTGGATATGTCGTATTTCATGGAAACAAAAACAATCAAATACAGAGGTTCTAGAAAAACTGAGAATGAAAAGAGAGGTGATGACAGAAAAAAAGGAGAGGCAAGTGAAATATTTCAGCAACATTAAAAGACTTACCTTCAACCTTACCCTCCTGTATGGTTTTTATAAGAGTCACAAGAGGGTAAGGTTGAAGGCAAGCGAGCAAGAGGTAGACAACGATACAAGTGGGAAGATAACAACAAGAAAAAGAACGAACGTATGAACGGACTTTATTTTAAAAGGGTAACAAATTGGGCACGCAGGCCCGTTTTACATTCGGCCCTTTCAATTACTCACCTTTCATTCATCAAATGTGCATGTTACATTTACATAGGGAAAGAAACAATGTCAAATGGATTTTGTAAGCATAAACAATGCATATTACGCATGGTACATTCACATGGGGAACAAAAAAAACATTGTCAAATGAAAGTTGTAAACATAAACAGTGCATATTGCAATGTTGTGAGACACATCCCGCAGCCACCCACACATCCTGCAGCCACCCACACATACCTCCACGCACTCACACAGACCCAGGCAAACATACATGCCGCCACCCACCCACTGATCCCCCACCCACACACATTTCCCCACCCACACATACAATCCCCACCCATCCCATAACCGACACGCACACACCCACCCACATATTATCCACCACCCACCCACACACCCGCAATCACCCAGCAAAACACACATCACAAGACCCCACACACATGCCCCTGCCAACCCACACCTATCCACACATACATCCCGCACCCTCACAATTTTCCCCACCCACCCACACACACATCAGCCAACCTACACCCACTCACCCACCCAATATCCGCCACCTCTCAACTACACATCCCCCACCTATACACACATCCCCACCTGCCCACACATATCCCCCACCTATAAACACCCAAAAACACACACCTCCCACCACGCACACCCACCACCCACGCATTCCCCACCCACACACATCCGCCGCTCACGCACATCTTCCCACAAACACACACATCCCCCACCCATCTCTCACACACATCCACCCACTCACGTACCCATCCATCAACCATTCACACCCACCCTCCCATCAACACATACATCTCTCATCTACCCTCCTACCCACACACACACACACCCCAACCACCCAGCCAAACACACATCCCCCATCCTCACACAAACAGCAGCAGTCTGACAGAATATACAATCAAGGCGGGAGACAAGTAGTGCTGGAGATGCATTGCAGCCAACCTTCATGTCTCTTCAGTGTCTCCCAATGTTCACTTTGTTGTGGTGTGTTGTTCTTCCTCCTCTTCTCTACCTTCATTTACCTCAATGAAGAGTTGGAGGGAGATGTAAAGATCTTTCTTGCTCTCTTTCTAATACTCTTTGTAAGTTGGTATTAATTTCTCTAATGTTTTTCTTGATGCCATCACTCCATCTTTTACCTGGTCTCCCCCTTGCTCTGTATCCATTGTATTACAGTGTTGTCAAGCAGTGGTAAGGCACATGTTGTCCTCTAACAGAGGCGCTCTAATAGACTGGCTGGTAGATACAGTCCTTCATTCTGTCACTCCACACTTTATCGATGGCCCGACTTTGCTCGTCAGTCAGCCAGTTTCTCCAGTCGCCAACAGTCCCTGCCAGAGATATTATGTACAATGTTAATGAAATATAAATATACAGATATGACATACTTCAATGAATATAAGTGATGTTATTAGTTCAGGGGTGTAGGATTTATGTGGACAGACAATATCAAGATATGGTGTGGATATAACCTAGCAAAATGTACAACATCAAGAAATGGTCAGGATATAGTCTAGCAGAATGTACAACATCAAGATATGGTCGGGATACAATCTAGCAGAATATACAACATCAATATATGGTCAGGATACACTATAGCAGAATGTACAACAACAAGATATGGTCAGGATACAGTCTAACAGTGTACAACATCAAGATATTGTCAGGACACAGCTGAGCAGATTGTAATCTATGGCTAGGTGCCTAATCTATGGTCAGATGTCTAATCTATGGCCAGAAGTATAAAGTATGCCAGATGTATAATATATGGTCAGGTATCTAACCTATGGCCTGATGTCTAATCTATGGCCATTTGTATAATCTATGGCCAGATGTCTAATATGTGGCCAGATATCTAATCTATGATCAGATGTCTAATCTATGGCCAGATATCTAATCTATGGCCAGGTGACTAATCTATGACCAGATTTCTAATATATGGCCAGGTTCTAATCTATGGCCAGATGTCTAATCTATGGCCAGATGTCTAATCTATGATCAGATGTCTAATCTATGGCCAGATTTCTATGGTATGGCCAGATATATAATCTATGGCCAGATGTCTATCTATGATCAGATGTCTAATCTATAGCCAGATTTCTATAGTATGGCCAGATATCTAATCTATGGCCAGATGTCTAATCTATGGCCAGATTTCTATGGTATGGCCAGATATCTAATCTATGGCCAGATGTCTAATCTATGGCCAGGTGTCTAATATATGGCCAGATGTCTAATCTATGGCCAGATGTCTATCTATGATCAGATGTCTAATCTATAGCCAGATTTCTATAGTATGGCCAGATATCTAATCTATAGCCAGATTTCTATGGTATGGCCAGATATCTAATCTATGGCCAGATATCTAATTTATGGCCATGTGTCTAATCTATGGCCATATATCTAATCTATGGCCAAGTGTCTAATATATTGCCAAACATCAAATGTATCGCCATGTGTCTAATCTAAGGCCAGATATCTAATCCATGGCCTTATGTCTAATATATAGCCAGATGTCTAATCTATAGCCAGATGTCTACTTTATGGCCTTATGTCTAATCTATGGCCAGATTTCTAATATATAGACATATGTATACTCTTTGGCTCGATGTCTAATTACTGGCCAGATGTCTAATCTATGGTCAGGTGTCTATTCTATAGCCATGTGTCTAATATATGACCAGATGTCTAATCTATGGCCAGGTGTGTAATCTATGGCCAGATGTCTAGTTTATAGAAAGGTGTCTAATGTATGGCCTGATGTCTAATCTATGGCCTGATGTCTAATCTTTGGCCAGATGTCTAATCTATGGCCAGATGTCTAATATATGGCCAGATATCTAATATATGGCCATGTGTCTAATCTATGGCTAGATGTCTGTGCTATGGCAGATGTCTAATATATGGCTGGATGTTTAATCTATGGCCAGATGTCTAATCTATGGCCAGATGTCTAATCTATGGCTGGATGTCTAATCTATGGCCAGATGTCTAATCTATGGCCAGATGTCTAATCTATGGCCATGTGTCTAATCTATGGCCAGATGTCTAATCTATGGCCATGTGTCTAATCTATGGCCAGATGTCTAATCTATGGCCAGATATCTAATCTATGGCCAGATGACTATGCTATGACCAGATGAAACAACCGTAGATGTCAAACTCTACAAATTGCTACAAGATCTGCAGAAGACTGCAGTTATGCAGAAAACACAATTATAGATATAAGCTGATTCCAGGCAAATAAAATGAATAACATGAAGAAAATATCTATCACGAGTTACGAATACCTTTACGGAACATCACTGCCTCAAGTGAACCAGATTTTTCGCTTTTAGCTTTCATTTTGTTAAAATGACAAGCACTAGCCACATCAGCAGCAAACTCTGTGGTGATTTCAATCCCGAGGAATTTTGCCACTCGCTGAGTAACTTCAACGGCATCTGCCTTGATTTCTTCATATGTGACGAGCAGTACCGGATTCTCTTTCTGGCTCTTAATGATCTTGTCCCAAGCGAGGACATGATCAAAGTAGCTCCCACCATCCAGACGGCCGTCCATGAACAACTGAAAATAATCGTTAAAATTTCCATTGTAACCATACACTAGTTTGAAATTAATATGGTGGTTGTAGTATGACACTACAGTGTCTTTAGGATTGCGAACAGTGTAGACAATCTTTATCTTGTTATCTTTGACACCCTTAGGCAATTCTTCATAGTGGTAATGGGAATTAAGTACTCTTGGTGATGGAAGAGAATCTAGTAAAATATCTGGCATGAAATCAATCATTCCACCAAATTCTTTCCCATGCTTTGTCAGTTCTGCTTTTTTATTGACAAGCATATGCATGATCTCATGCATCCAGTGACAACCCGTTTTTGGATAACCACAGAGAAAAACATCTGATTTTCTGATCTTTATGTCCGCAATTGTTAGCAGCCTGTCTCTTGTAAAAGGAATGTAGATTTTTCCATTGTGCTTTGTTACATTAAAGGTTGACCCTGAAGCATCTTTCACAACATCCGTAGATTTTTTCCGGCCCAAAGCTATAAAGATTAAGGGTTTGATGATTGGAAGAAGGTAGATGATGATCCCTGACCACACAATCAGGTCGTATAATGCCCTCTTTAGCGCTTGCAGCATTGTGTGCCCTGGTTCCTGGAATATAAGACAAAATAAAATAATCTTAAGAGGCAGTCAGCATTGTTTTAGTCACATTATGAAGAAAAAACACATGAACATATTTAACAACTGGAAAGAACTATGGAAAAAATATTTGTGATAGTCTTTGATCATATCAAGGACAAGTAGAGAATCTCAATGGTGAAGTGCTTATGACATCTACCTCGTGCTTCAAAGGTTGTGGGTTTGATTCCAGGCTACGTATTTGGGTTCATGGGTGCTATTTTCTTGGAGACTTCTGGGGGTTGTCACCGGAGCTACCGAGTTCGTACTTTGTGCGAGGCTTTCGGCAGGCCAAAATATTTTTCTATAATGCCTTACATATGTTTATAATGGAAACCTGTAGGACCAAAAGACGGGGGAACAGACTAAGAATGACATGGTGAGGGATTGGCTGGGGTTCTGAACGATTCTCAAAACTGAGAGGGAAGACCAGGAGAACTTTCAATCATATGGCAGTTGGAACCATTAGCAGTATGACTCTTCACTGGCTGATGAACGAGGGGGACAGAGCGCATGTGGGAATGTCCTGAGTGCAGTGATGTCTGTTCTTAGCTTAACTCAACTCTGTAATGGAAGGCTTCCAATAATCACAATGTTTTCATACCCTTCTCTTCTCATCACATGACCAAAAAACACTGTCTTCTTCTTATATTTGTTTATAATGTTCAGCTTGAATTAGCCATTTCCAGACACTCAGTTTTAGTTACTCCAGCAATCCAAGGTATTAACAACATACGTCTCAGAAAGCATGATTTCTTTCGCTAAATGGTAAGTCAAGGCACTAAAAGAAGATGATGATGCTGAAGCTTATGGGAGGATTGGCTCGTGGTTGAGAAGCTTTCGGGATTTGATGGGTAACGTTGCAATATTCTGTTATGATAATTTGGCCAGTGATCCGGGGCTTGTAGTGGGTTGTGCTCAATATTTAAATTTCAAATCCCGAAACAACCAAATAATCAATTTGATTATTGCTCACTGGATTTTAGGAGGCCTGGTGTTCCTTGCCAGTGAGAAGTCCTGATCGTTCGGGTCCTGATTGACGGACGTCAGTCGCGGCGATTGGGCAATCTTGAGCATAGCCTACGATGGGTAACGTTGTAATATTCTGTTATGATAATTTGGCATGTCCAGCGTGTGCCACGTGGTTACACACCCGCTTCACATGCCAGTGATCCGGGGCTTGTTTCCGGATCCGGTCAGGGATATGCACTACTGACGAGCTCAAACGAGAGCGAAACTCGAGTATAGTGCTTCCATATTGACGTGGATAGGCCTTAGGTTCACAACAGAAAACGATCATCGTTGCCAGTAGTGGGTTGTGCTCAATATTTAAATTTCACATCCCGAAACAACCAAATAATCAATATCTGAATCTCACAAACTAAGCAGCAAAAAAACAAAAAAAAAGGTTAGTGAGATTTGTGAAACTGATATTTGGCTTTCAAGATATCATCAATTATTGATTTGGAATTGCTGCATCCAATCAACAGAATTTGCTTTCAAATGTTCATCCGTCAGTATCGTTCGATGTGCTGACTTCATATATTTCATTTTTGAAAATGTTTGCTCTCAGACATAAGTTGTTCCAAACACTGATGCCATAACAGCGGCAAATTTCTTCAGTTTCGGAAACTCAATATCAGGTCAGCAGCGGTAAAATTCAACAAGTTGTCCTTCTCGGTACTTCTGTTTCAACAAGTCATTTGCTTGCAAATCAATGAGCTCCAACTGTAGCTCAACTGGCACATCATCAAGGTAACAATCAAACGGATTCTGAAGCAGAAGAATGTCACTGTAAATTCTGTCAAGATCTGAAAATCTCTCCAAAAAATGCATCTTCAAGTAACGAATAATTTTTTTTCTTCGGAATATCAAGGTTGACACCTTCGGTGATTGTAGCTCAAAACTCTTTGAAACCGTGAAAATGAGAAAACAATTTTTCCTTCCAGTTGTGCTTCAAACAACGACAGCTTTCTCAAGAATTTTTTTATGATTCTGTAGAGACCACAGATGATGTTATCCTTCTCCTGAAGTTTTAAATTCAGTTCATTTATCTGGTATGTGAGGAAAACTTTGACAGCCAGGTAGGATCTGACAGTTGTGGATCAGCTCTACCTTTTTCAGTGAGAAAAACAACTATTTCGTTTCGGAGCTTGTACAACCAAACAGGACTCTACCGCACCCGGTGACTGATGTGCGATAAGATAAGTCACAGAATTCAGAATCTATTTCTTCAAGAAAAGCCGGGAACTGAGGGTGATTGAGTGCATGTCCCCGAATGAAGTTCACAGCAGAAACGACTGGTTTCAGTACACAAGAACTATCTAAGTCTTTTCCACAGAGTTGCTGATGTATGATGCAGTGTATGATCAGAGCGCCCGGAATTTGCAAATCTTCCAACGGAGTCCTGATCTGCCCCATCAGACTCTTGCTCATTCCAGTCATATGTTTTCTTCCATCAACTGTAACACTGAAGCTGATTCCACTGAAGGTTATAGTATTGCAAAACTGTTTGAATTTCCATGGAAATTTCTTTTCCAGTTGTTCCGTGCATGCTGCAAAAGGATGCCAACTCTTCCGTTATCTAAAAGTCCAGGTTGACACCACGAATGAACAGGAGAAGTTGTGACGTACTCGAGAGATCAGTAGACTCATCCAGCGCCAGAGAATACCACAATAAGTTCCCAGTTTCCTCGCATATCTGTAGCACTATGTTCTCTCCAAGTGTATCTGTTCTTCGCACAACTGAACTTGCCAAAAGGCTGATAGTTCCAACCAAATCGGCTTTCTCAGGACACAAATCATTTGCTGCTTCCAGCATATACTCTTTGATAAAGTTGCCATCAGTAAACGGTTTTCCTCGTTCTGCCATCTTGTGCACTATTTTGTAACTTGCACGAGTGACAGATTCATTTTCAGCAAACTTTCTCGTGGAAAAATTTCTTTGTGTTTCTAAAACACGTTTCGTGGAATCATATTTCTCAGAGCGTAACTTTCCATAAAACTTTGAATATGTTGATAGATGTTTTGTTTCGTAGTGACGACGAAGATTATACTTTTTCAAAACGGCAACACTTTCGCTGCATATTAGGCAACTGGTTTTCTGGTCCTTTGTTTCCACAAAGAAGTACTTTACTCCCCATTCTTCATTGAAAACTCGACACTCGGCGTCCACTTTTCTTTTCTTAGTAGCCATAATGAAGGGTGAAGTACAAGGGATCTGAACATGAAAAGGACATTGAATTAGAAACATAATTAAAATCCCATTGAAACACAAGAAAAGTAGAGGACTAGGGATCACTGATGAAGCTACTGCACACCAAAGGTACATATAAAGTTTATAGGTACCTTTGGTAATAGAATATATCTCATAACACGTTTTGCAAAATATACAAATATGGTCAGCCTAAATAAACTGCCTAGAGCGGAGTTTTTTAACCAGGGTTCTGCGAGTGGCAGCCAGGGGTCCGCCGAAACAGACTGAATTAGCCTAAATGCAACATTTCTGTCCATCTGTTTTATTACATAAATTAGGAAAGACACTTGGATCATCGCATAGAGTTCATTGAGCAATGTAAACATTTGCGTAAGGATCTGCTCCAGCAGAAAGGTTGAAAAACACTGACCTAAAGACCAGCTCGATTGACACCGTGACCGAAGAATTCTTCTGAGCTGGGGATAATATTTTCGTAATAACACGAGGCTTCTATGGCATTTGTATGCTATGTTTGCTACTTTATTGCCTCTAACTACACTTGTAGTTCACTTACCTATCACTGTCAAACAAAGAAATCCTTGTTAAATACCTATAACACGGATGACTGGCAAAAAGAAGTAAATATTTCTGAACCATCGGACCGGTGTTGACAGCCGGTCGCATCTGGGATAAGGAAAGATGCGTGCGTGTGTGTGCGTGTGTGTGTTGCCATGGATATCGTGGTAACGTCAGAGCGTAGGTGGCGCTACCACGAGCCGTGGAAGGATTTGGGATGGCGCGAAATAAGCAAACATTACAATGAACAAGAACATCTAGATACATTAATATATAATTAAAAATGTTTAAAAAATTAAGACACATACATAGTATTGCTCAGAGATTTCAGAGAGTGTATTGCTCAGAGAGTATTGCATAGATTATTGCTCAATGGATTTAGGAGGCCTGGTGTTCCTTGCCAGTGAGAAGTCCTGATCGTTCGGGTCCCATCGATTGACGGACGTCGGTCGCGGCGATTGGGCAATCTTGAGCATAGCCTACGATGGGTAGCGTTGTGATGTTCTGTTGTGATAATTTGGTGTGTCCAGTGTGTGCCGCGTGGTTACACACCCGCTTCACACACGTGATCCGGGACTGTTTCCGGATCCGGTCAGGGATATGCACTACTGACGAGCTCAAATGAGGGCGAAACTCGAGTATAGTGCTTCCATATTGACGTGGATAGGCCTTAGGTTCATACCAGAATGCGATCGGCGTTGCCAGTAGTGGGTTGTGCTCAATATTTAAACATACATAGTAGCCAGAAGGTCTCCGTATGTGTGAAGATCTCCTATTATGAAAAACATTAGTTAGTTAGTCTTTCCTCTTGAGCCTAAGGCGGCGCATAGGGCAGAAGTCCTGTCTCTCCATGCCTGGCGGTTCGCTGCTACCTGTTGTAGATCTTGGATATTTACTTGGCCATTGAATGAGCCTTCTCTAATGATGGTTCTACGCAGGGTCTCTCTTGGTCTTCCCCGTTTTCTTTTCCCTACTGGTGACCATATGAGGGCTTGGTAGGGGAGTCTTGACTTGTCCATTCTGAGTACATGGCCGATGTAGTTCCAACGGGGTCTTCTTATGTAATTGGATACTGTATCTTGCTTAGTCTCTTGTCTTATTTGCGAATTGGTTCTGAAAGCTGTCCAGTGGATGTTTAGAAGACTTCTAAGACATTTGTTCTTAAAATTGTCTAATTTTTTTATCTAAAGCTACCGTTGATTTCCAACTTTCACATATTTACTGTTAATTTGTATCACAACGTCTCGTGTTCCATATGTTATATCAAGCAAGTTCGAGTACCGTCAGCGGGCCTGAAGAAATAACGTCGCGGGCCGGATCCGGCCCGCAGGCCGTAGTTTGGTGACCCCTGATCTACATGGATGACTGTGTGCTAAGAGGTACAAGAAGTGCCTGAGGGTTCATAGCAAAGGTGGTGAAGGGTGTTTGGTGCCGGACTGCCTGGTATATGATACTCAACATCTAGTCTGAGAATGGAGGTGCAGGAAGTCACAGCGGTGTTCTGATGGCTGGAGGACAAACAACATACGCATGTCATTATTGCAACAGGCTCACAAAGTATGATAAGAAAGGTGAAGAAAGGCATGCTTCTGGTAGACTGGCAATCTTCCATTCAACAATCAAAAATAGAGAGCATCTGTTGGATGTGTTTCCCCAGGGCATGCTGGTGTGGTGGGAAACTAGCAGGCGGATAGATTGGCTGTGTCTGCACCCCTCAGTGGGGGTATTGGTGCATAATAAAGCAGATGTGGTCAGGGCAGTTTGGAATAGTGTGAATAGTGCCACCAGATGATCACGTTGGAAGATTTTCTAATCTGGCACAATAACAAGGATGTAGGTCCCTTTCTTAGTGCCCTACAGAAACAGGTTACATTTTATGGTGAGCTAGGGGTAGACATGTTTAAGGATGCTACTTCTGTCCCCGGAGTCACTTTAAAATATCTGTTTAGGACTCTCCCCAAAGACGTCTCCTTTTCCTTATGTGGCAGTGGGCAGATAGAGGTGCATAACACCCTTAGAAACAACATTGTAGAGGGCCCCTCAATAATCTTTCATGGACACCATGAAACAGACAAAACGCACATTATATGTAGAGGGGATAAACCAGTTCACAGTGTAAAAGTCTATGACTCTAATGCCCTTTACCTGTGGGCTATTAAGCAAGAAATGCCCACTTATTTCCCTACGATTAGAAAAGCAGACACGGGGTTTAGAGCACACAAGGTAAACAAATTTTCACGAGAGAGTAGGGAGTGGTTAGCATGGGTACTATACACGCACCAGATAGAATTGAAACACAGTTTATTGGGGGTGAAATGGCGCTGGGTAATAAGCATATTAGAGTAGATGGGTGGGATAAGGGGAGAAGAACAGCTTATCATTTTCATGGTTGCCTATTTCACGGACACTCCGACTGCCCCTTGACCAAAATTAGAGATGTTAATCCCGTAAACAACAAAAAGTTGACAGACTTATTTGCCAAGACACAACAGATACATGACTATCTAGTTAACGAAGCTAAGGTCAGCGTAGTAGAAATGTGGGAGTGTGAATGGCAAATGTTACAAAGGACTGACAGCTACCTTAAAAAGTTCATGAAGACGACTTTCCCAAACGTCACACCCGGGTTTGGCCGCTTCCCCACTACCCAGAAGAAGATTCATGATACTGTAATAGCCGAGACACTTTTTGGGTTAGTCGAGTGTAACATCCAGGTGCCAGCTGATCTTAAATATCGATTCTCAGAGATGACACCCATCTTCAAGAACATTGAGGTGGGTAGAGAACATATAGGTGACTTTAAGCGTTAAGTACGCCGAGTCACATACATAGTTGACAACTGCCAGACTGACACTTATAGATAGTTATAGCGGGGGGGGGGGGGATATTTTTGGCCACACCATTATTAAAACGGTACCTGAAACATGGTCTAGTGGTAAAAAAACATACCAAATTATTGAGTATAAACCTGTGAGCTGCTTTAAAAAGTTTAGAGATAAAGTGTCTGATGCCAGACGTGAACGTCACAGTAATGATGTCCAAGCCTTTAAGGCCGAGATGATGAAGTTGTTGGGTAATGCCGCATATGGGAAGACCTTAACCAATAAGGCCAAACATGCAGATGAATGTTGCTGTAAGGGTGATGATACGGGAAAAAAGTGAACAGTCCCCTGTTAAAGAAAATGACTCCACTGACCGACGACTTGAGTTTGAATGCTTAAAAAAGAGGACAGTGTGGGATCTCCCTTTACAGATAGGTTTTTTTCATTTACCATTACGCCAAATTGAGAATGTTAGAATATTATTCTGATTTCGTAGATATATTTATTGATAGGAAAGATTTTCTGTTATGCGAAATGGATACAGACAGTTTGTATTTAGCCTTAGCACACCCTACACTATCAGAAGCAGTTAGACCACACATAAGAGCAGAATATGATAGAGTCTATAATTCCTGGTTCCCGGCCGAGATATTTCCCCTCCATATAATTAGCACCGATACATGTCAGGCCTGTGCGGGTGTCAGAGCCTATGAAAGGAGAACCCCGGGGTTATTTATATTATAATATGAAAGGACGGGAATGGTGTCCTTATGTAGCAAAATATACCACTGTTTTGGAGACTACAATAAAACAAGTACAAAATGACTCACCAAACAAAACAACACCCACCTAGACAGACAAACATTTTTAGATGAACTCGACACACAGACAGCGAGTGGAGGGGGGGGGGAGGGGGCAAATGTCTGTTTCAAAGCACAAGACTCTGCCATGTATACATACAAATAACACAGAAACTCACTATCTTATTTACACATTAAAAGACAAGTATACCCAGACAATGTCACCACCTCACCACTAGACATACAACATTCACTCAGTTGTCCTGGTGCATATTAGTGTAAATATGTATCATACTGTGGATATGTAACGACTTTTTGAGCGTACATAGCTTTGTGCATTTTTTCTACTGTTTTATTTTGATGTCTAAAATGATCATTGGTCACTGAAGATTTCTCTCTCTCTCTCTCTCTCTCTCTCTCTCTCTCTCTCTCTCTCTCTCTCTCTCTCTCTCTCTCTCTCTCTCTCAGTGTTCTATACTATGATCTATTCACATTGTAAAAGCGATGATCATATGTGCTAATCATATGTATACTAAATGTGATTTCGACAACCTTATGAATTTGATGGTACTCATTGTGAAATGTTGTTTATATAATTGATTATGATTTTTTAGCTGTTGAAGAAGTGTGTGTTGAAAATACAAGACTGAATGTGGTTGTGTGAATATATTTTGCCACTTTGTCATTGATCTGTATATTGCTGGCTGCCACATTTATTCACTGATCTTTCATATAAATGCAAGTTGTAAGCGATTGACAAGTTGTAAAGCACTTTGTAAATAAACGTGTTGAAAATACACATGTGTGATATCGTTGTCAATAAAAAGTGCTCTGTTGAATGTTTTGCACACAGTTGAAAATGTATCCCACAATGGTTTTGATGAAAAATAAAAGCTATGAAAACCATGTTGTTTTTTTTTGTGTTGGTTAATTCATTGGTATGAATGGTTTGTTTTAATATCTTTCTTGGTTTTTCCTTGTTTTCATGGCGTTTTCATCCTGTGTTCGTCTTTCTTGTCTTGGATGTTGACTGCTGTGAGTGGTGGTTTTTCATGTTGATCGTTGAAACAAGGTTTGGCATGGAACACTTGATACACACAAACAGACAATAACAAATGCACAAGGGAACAAACGAGACAAGCACACAGTGGAACACCAGTACAAGAACAAGCTCGCGTTGGAACAGAGAGACAGGCTCACATATAGAAATACAATATCATACCAGTACAAAGACACAATGGACCATAACAGATCTGCAAACATACAATATGGAACAAAAAATAACAAAGTCAAAGGTTTTAGTTTTTCTTTTTTATTTTCATATATGGATAGTTATACACGTTGTCTCTTCTTTCTTAGGTTCCCCAGTGGTATACAATTGTCTGAGTGGTAATCGACTGCAGGTCTCTGGGCTGGTGGGCTCTGGTCACACATCGCACTATAACTTAGTTGACTATCAAACATCTGGCTGTCGGGCACATCAAACATATTTAAATAGTTGTCATTTACAGTGTTAGTGGTCGCCTGCTTGGTGGGTTGACATCTGAATATTAGACTCATCACACATCTAGTAGGTTGGTTGAATATTGTAGGCCGGATAAATATTGGTGACTTGGTAGTCTGGTTGGACTTGGCCACCATTAGTGACTAGTTTGGCTTGAACACTCCTAGTAACTGGCTTGACTTGAACATCCTTAGTGAGTTGTTTAGCTTGAACACTGTAAGGGACTTGTACGGCTGAGAGTCTATCAAAATCAGCTAGAATTCCACTTTGCGTAGCTATCAATTGTTCGTATTTGAGTATGTCATAGCCCACCTTGATGGGATACTTTTTATTAGACTCACCAAAGAAGCGGCGTATATGTAATGTAGTCTTACCTCTGAAGGATGAGACAAATACTGCCTTGACACCATCCCCCACGGGTCTAACAGTTTCACCACCACGAGTCATATAGACGCAGTTGGCAGGCACGGTCTTTAGTTCTGTAGTCATCTTCAGTTCACAGTAAGCGAGTATTACCAAACACGGGCTATATACCCGTAGTGTAGCCACAGATAAACCAGTTTCAATGAGAACTATTCAGAACCAGTTGACCTACATTAAGGGCTGTGGCAACAGCTGTGTGGCCTTATCGCTGGGATGACTAATAGAACTACAATCCGATCACTGACCCTTTGTTTATTTGAAAATGCCTGCAGAATATGTTGTGTACTCGCCCCACGGCATTTCCGCTTGATGAAATAGATAGTGTACAGGCCACAGGTGTTACTTAGTACATCCTGTAAAACGCGTGTGTTGTACATTAGTGGTCTGACTGAATGCTTCTCAATAAACTTGATTATGAGGGCGTGTAAGGTTGGCAGACAAAACAAATCAAAGTATTCACATATGCCTAACCCGTCATAATACAGCACGATCCAATGGGACCCAGGTTGATCACTGGGGTCAGTGTTTACCACCAAAGCGAGTGGTTTAGCTCTATCTAGTTGTTTAGGTAACTGATAGCGAGCACATACTCTGACCTGAACCTGGCGAACATATCTATCGGCTAGTAGTATGTTGGTAAGCTGGTGTGTATGTATTATGAGGTGTAATCTGTTAGCACTTGTCGGGTCTTGGAAATGTCAATTATCCCAACGTGCTCGGTGTAAACATTAACTGGTAATGGTTCTGGGGTAGGTGTGTTGAACTTAAATTCCAGTATTAGAGGACCAGTCCTCAGCATTTCAAACTGATCTCCGCCCAGTAAACTGGGACCCAGATAAAAGTATACTGAGTGTAGCCATGTTTATATTGTATATAGTCAACTTAGTTGCCGGCGTCTTTGCCCACCAGACCCATCGCTTTATTAGTACCAAAAATGGCTCGCACATATTGATTATGTTCAAAATCCATGGTTAACGGTTTGCTGGTCGCAGATCGCCCATCGACAGTTACGTTCAGACACGTCAGTGCAAAGGTTTGAAAATTATAAGGATTAGCTTTGGAGGTGCTGTTAAATACCGCTGATGTAATAAGTCCAATCACGAAGCGAGTGGGTGCTTGGCTCATAAACAGATTGTCTTGGGTGTGAGATACCATACCCTGAGGGATAGCTAGTGTGTTTAACGTCACGTGCTTGATCTGTAGTCTAGCGCTGGCTCTCATCAAGGCTTTCTCGTGGGCGAGAGTGATGGCTGGATTTAATTTGGCTTTACGAACCACCAGAGTGGTGTATGTTATAATGGATGAGTAAGCAATCGCCCCATCGGGGTCAAGAGGTTAAAGGTGGACCTCGATGGAGTCAGCATAATTTTCACATCCACTCCGTTTATCATGTAGCGGTCTTGCACACAAATGTCGGAGTGTAGTCGACCCATCATTTCTATTTCTTGACTGTCACTGGGTAGTTGCCGTCGTGTTTTTAGTCCTTTGTTGTTATCGCCTTGCGTGCCATCGGGAAATTTGGCTGTATCATAGTAATAGAGGGCGGCTGAGAGGTGCCTTTTCTTTGCTTCCTCTCCATGATTCAGACTGGCTTCTAGGTAGGCCCTATACGGGTATGTATTTTCACTGGGGGGTTATTAGGGTGTCGTTGAGTGAGACGTCCACTTGAGAAAACACAGTGCAGATAATAGTTGACTGGGGCGACGTCAGCCGTGGGTGGTAGTTTATCACCGTTGCGTGACAAACACCTATTTTCTTCTTCTTTTTGCTTTCGAACCTGGGCTCTCGTGAGTGCATTAGTTGGTATTTATTTGATCTCCCCGTCGATCGCTTCTTCAAGGGTACAATCTCTCACGTTTGGAATGTTCCCAAATATCAGACCAGCACACGGGTTAGGTAAAACTGCTGCTCGCACTGTACCTTCAAAGTATGGGGATTTTATTGTGACCCATGCAAATCTGGTATCTCTCTAGCGTGCCATCAAAAGTTCTACACGCAACACTATTGCCTGTGTAGTCTTTAGTCTTTACCAGTCCTTGGTCTACCCCTTTAATGGATGCCCCTGTGTCTCCGACACATGTTGTTGGCGATCCATTGACTCATGCTTGATGGACTTTCAGGGTACCATTCTGGATGGTGACTGCATTGGCCTCTTGTATTGGTACATTATGGCCACATGCCAGGTCTTCATGGAATTCTTTGACGACGTTACACGGTCTGTCGTTGGGGAATGTCTCTAATATGGCTGCTTGAGTGTCTTCAAATTCGTTTGTTTCAATACTAGTGAATATGTATGCTGCATTGGCCTCTTTCCATGTTTTTCTAATCCTACAATCTTTTGAGATATGCCCGTAGAAGTTACAGACAAAACATTTAACACTATTTTTGTAAGAAGCATACTTACTGGCCTTCTTAGATGTTAAGTTCTTGAGGTATGAGTCGTAACTGGGGTTCTTATCTCACATTTCAAGTGAACCATGTTGCAATTTACAGTGTGGACATTGCATGAAGTAACCCTTTATAAGTCAAACAGATTCTCTGTGTGTGTTACCTCTCATGTGGTATGGCCCTCTACCTCTGTACTGCTGACCATATTGTGAGAATATTATCGGTCTACCGTGGTATCTTTGATTGTGTACTCTTGCACTTGCTCCTATAACTAACTCCGGTTGAGCTCCTTCAGCAAACACATCCCTATGGGCGTTGTAATATGCCTCGCCCTTGGATTCCATCTCCGGGAGTGATGTACACTTGTTCTCTACAAGAAATGTAGACATCGTTTCTGGCACTGAAGAAATCAATTTGTCTCTCAGCCTGAGATCAAGGAGTTTCTCAAAATCTGAACCCACATCAGCTGATTTAAGCCACTTGTCAAAAAGAGAAGTTGTCTCTGAGACGTAGTCTAAGAACGTCTGGTTTGCCTTTGGTGCCAGTGTTTTAAACTTCGTTCGTAAACCAGCTTGATCCAAAGAAAAGTGTGACAATGCTCTGTCTCTAATATATGTATAGTTGGTACGTACGCTTTCAGGGATCACCTCTACGACCTTCAAATTTTCCAAAGCCAAATGACGGTGAAATAGTATGGACCACTCTTCAGTTGGAACTTTGTAATATTTCATTAGCACTTCAAAACTAGTTACCCATGCTGAAATGGAACCACCTTGTGTGAAGTTCCTGATCAGACCCTGGTATCGTTTAATGGGGTCTACTGATTTAGCTTGTAATTTTGCTTGAGCTATTTCGGTTTCCTTGTCTTTCTCAAGGGTCTTGACCTTTAAGTTTCTTTCTATTTCTTTATCCTTCATTAATAACTCGGCCGCTAGTTTCTCTTTCTCAAATGCAAGCCTCTCCCTTTCTAAGGCTAGTTCTCTATCTTTTGCTGCCAGTTTTTCTTTTTCCAAAGCTGCTTTTTCAGTTTCTTTGGCTGTTGCTCTTTCTTCTCGTTGCTGTGCATGGAATACTTTTAATTCCTGTTTAGCCCATGCTCTAAGTTCACGACCGGACAATCCGGAACTCTCGCCCATGTCCATGAAATCCTGTAATGACGACATGGTGCAATAATATTCTGTAAACATAACAGCTGAAACAAAATATGTATGTGTGCAATGCTATATCGTGTGGAAGGGTGAAATTATACGTGTTAATGGTGTATAGGAGAAGTAGAATGCCAAAATGACTTACCGATGTTATGAGGCAGTGTTCCAGACTAAAGATGTATGACGCCTGAAGATGAAGATACTAATCCGCCTGTCTGTGGTAATGTGTTGTTGCCGTATATATAAAAATTCACACCATAGGACACACGAAAACTCCTACCAGAGATAGAAACTAAATTTAACATAGACGAACATATTTATTTACATGAAAAAGAAACACGGAGGACGTATAGTAACAACAGATAAAGACTATAACAACACGATACATGTTCTTCTTCTTCTGCTGCGTTCATCCGGAGTTTTTTTTCGGACGTGATTGCGTTGTGCCTGTTTACAGCAGAGCTGCGTTCTTGCACCGTTAGGCCGACACATCCAACTTCTGCGGGCATTTTTTGGCCGGGTTAACCTTCCCGGGGGTTTCTTAGGACGTTTAACTCTCACTGTTGTGGTGTTATCCCCCATCCCACCTGGCCCATATAGAACAGTCAAAGAAATCCTGGTCAGCCCTCAAGGGAAGGCAGGGGCAGACCATGGGCATTCCCCGCCATCCAAGGAGGCTTCCATACTCTGGTACTGGGCTCACCCATGGAATCGTCACGTCCTGCAAATGGCTGCTTAGCCACACTTCCGTATATTGGGCCTTCCGTTCACCATACGTTGTTCTTCCGGAAACCAGAAGTATGCAGTGTGCAGATGACATCCACACAGTGAGCTTTCGATTCGGACTTTCCACGTAATGGATTTGCTATCCGAGCAATAGTCCATTTCGTGCCACTAGGACACTTTTCCACCTTTTATGAAGCCCACACAGTGAGCTTTCGATTCGGACTTTCCACGTAATGGATTTGCTATCCGAGCAATAGTCCATTTCGTGCCACTAGGACACTTTTCCACCTTTTATGAAGCCCACACAGTGAGCTTTCGATTCGGACTTTCCACGTAATGGATTTGCTATCCATAGCAATATTCCATTTCATGCCTCTGGACACTTTTGTAACTGACATACTTGTAGTATGGTGTGTGGCAGTCTAAATACTTCTTCATACACCTTAAATGTCAACCTGAATGTAGTTAAAGTAAGCTGCAGTCAACTTGAGCTTGTTAATATCTCCATAGAGCTGGTCCTCAAATGAAGCAGGTGTGGGCCAAAATATCTTTCTCTGTTCTGCATATATCGGGCACTCCTGCAGAAAATGTTTAGCTGTCATTTTACCAGTTCCACAATTACATTCATCAGTATCTCCTTTCCTTAGTTTATTGTACAAGTGGTATGTCCTGTGCGGAGTCTGAAGATTGCTACTTTTTCTCTTCGGTCGAGTTTGTAATATGCATCAACCTTCTGGTGGCCTGGATGCTCTGATTCCCATTTGGTTCTATAAGTGCTTTTTATAAACGTTTTTGCCTCATTATAGGTTATGTCTATGTCAGGCTGTGGTAGTCGTCCACCATCTTTTGCTAGTCTGTCAGCCTCTTCATGTTCAGGTATACTGCAATGTGATGGGAACCACTGTATTACAACTTTTTTGGATTTCTGGCATAGACATAGAGTGCTGCTCTTAGGTCAGTTAGTTCTGTGCTGTTTTTGGTCTTCAGTATTGAGACAGCTGACTTTGCATCTGTGAAGATAGCTATTTGCTTCTCTTTATTTTCCTCCATCAAGAGCATTTCTGCTGCAGTTTTCAAAGCCTCTACCTCTGCTTTGAAGTTACTTGAAATTTTTCCAGTTGCCACTGAATGTGTTTTTTTTCAGTCCATTTTTTAAATTTAGCAGAAATCCTCCTCCTCCATTTTAAATTGAATTTTTGGCCTATCCATCTGTATATGCATGGGTCCAATTGCTGCTTGGGTAATGTTCTTTAATGTATTTTAGGGTTATTTTCTTCATTCTGAGTGTTCTTTTTCTCAACACCAGGAATGTTTTCTATCATCTCAGGCAGTTGCTGCTGTCTCCAAGCTGGGAACTTGTGTGCATTGTAAATGGGTTTGGCTGTTGACAATATTAAGTGTGGGATCTGCCCTAATCTTTCGTTTTGCAGTTTCTACAAAGTTGCCCCGCTTCAGTCTTCCCTTTCCAAAACCATTAAACCTGTTATACATAAGGTGATCTGTCATTCTTCTGAATTTTTCAGCTTGTTGCTGGGCTCTGCTATCTCTTCTATTCTGCATTGGTTGTAAACAAGTGATCTTTTCTAGTTCATTAATAGGTGTTGTCTTCAGGCTTCCAGTTATGATTCACATTCCTTGATTTTGGACTCTACTTGTTTTGTTAAAATTTGACTGAGCTACAGTTGCCCAAACTGCGATGCCATATTCCAGTACTGGCTTAACCCGTCTGGTATATAACTTCTTGAGAACTTTCTCATCTGCTCCCCACGTTGTACCAGCAAGCTGTTTTTTTTTTACGATAGCCATTCTTTGCCTTGCTCTTGTTCGATTTTTCTCAACCTGTTTCTTCCATGTCAGGCGACGATCAAAGATGACTCCTAAATAGTTTGGATTTTCTTCATGGCGCAATATTTTTTCATTCGATACCAGCTTATGTTGCTGAGGTTTATTTGAGAGGGAGAACACTGTGCATGTTGTTTTCTCCTCACTTATCTTCACTAGCCATGATTTTGACCAGTCCTCTAGCGCTAATAAGGCCTGCTGTATTCTGCTGTTAGCCGTACTAGTATATTCTTCAGATTTCCAAACGGCTAGGTCATCTTGCAAAGGAGCATGTGTGTACTCTCGATGGAAAATTTTCTGTGATGTCATTTATATATGCTAGGAATAATGTTGGTGAAAGAACTCCTCCTTGGGGGACACCTTGCTCCAACAGCATCATTTTGCTGGTTTGTCCTTGTACTTTTGTCCTGGCAGTTCTGTTCTCAAGGTAGTGGTTGATCCATTTATACATTTTCCCACAAACATAAATTTTTTGCAGTTTTACTTTAAGTCCTTCCTTCCAAACTTTATGAAATGCTTTTTCTAAATCTAACCAGACCGCTAGTGTGTTTTTTTTACTCTTGGAAGGCATCCTCTATTTACTGAGCTATATAGGTTATTTGATCTTCAGTGGATCTGTACTTTCTGAATCCTGCTTGGTGTGGTGTTAAGAGTTGGTTTTCTTCAAGATGACATGTTAGCCAGCCTGCCATTGATAATGCGTTCCATTAATTTTCCTACACAGCTAAGAAGACTGATAGGTCGATAGCCATTTGGTTCTTCCAGGTCTTTTCCTTTCTTTGGGACTGGTATTAGTATAGCTTCCTTCCATGCCTGTGGGACTATTCCTCTCTTCCAGCTGTAATTTAGGAATGCTAGTAGTTTCTTTTTTGCCTTAGTGCCTAGTCCTATTAGCATTTCATTTGTGATTCCATCCTTTCATGGTGATTTCTTCTTTTTTTAGGGTATTCATTGCCTGTTCCATTTATTCCATTGTTAGATTTGCCATCATATATTCTGCTGCTGTCTCTGTATTACTATGATGTATCTGTTTGTCTTTGATTGCTTTCTTCTGTTCGGTTGTAATATCAATGCGGTTTGCACTGGCATAGTGTTCCATTAGTGTTCCATTTCCTGTAAGCAAGGCATTTCCTTGTTTAATTGTTATTTGTTTGTTTCTAGGTCCTTCATTGTTCATGGCTTTCACTAGTTTCCATAGTTTGTTTCCATCCCTGTCAAAATTCAGGTTTTCTGTTTTTTCCCTCCAACAATCTCTTGTTGTTTGATTTACTGTTCTTTTTTATTTGCTGAGATGGCTTTGAGAGAGATGTTCGCTTCAGTTGTTTGTTCTCTCTCTCTCTCTCTCTCTCTCTCTCTCTCTCTCTCTCTCTCTCTCTCTCTCTCTCTCTCTCTCTCTCTCTCTCTCTCTCTCTCTCTCCTGTCTTCCTGGTATCTTCGTCTGGTCCCTCTCCCTTGACCTGTCCGACATGGGTGACCCTTGCCTAGTACATCAACAGCAGCTGAAAATGCTGGTGTTGACTGCAACGTCCCGTAAGGGATACGCAACAAATTTTTTTTTCCATTTACTGTACAATTTTCCGGTGTATCAGTGAAAGCGTCTTCAAGTTGCTGTTGAAACTGAAAGCACTTTTCAGGATCGTGAGTGTTAATAATATTAATCCTGGGGCTAGATTTGTGTTTAGCTGTGTAGATTCTCCTTGGTCTCAGTCTAACCCTTGCAACAACCAAAGAATGATCCGTATCACAGTCAGCACTGTGGTAACTTCGAGTCAATGATATATGGTTCAGATGTTGTCTCCGTGTGATGATGAAGTCCAGCTGGTGCCAATGGCCGGATCTTGGATGTTTCCATGTGACCTTATGCATCTCTTTTGTATTAAAAAAGGAGTTTTAATGCATAGGTCATTACTGGTGCAGCCTTTGCCCATTATCATTCATGCGACCGATGTTGTATTTTCCAAGGCACACTGGCCATGAACTCGAGTCCTTGCCCACACGAGCATTGAAATCACCGAGCATATAAATGTAGTCAGATTTTGGAACTGCCTTGATCACGGAGTCTAACTCCTCATAGAACGAATCCTTCACATCATCAGAGGAATCGAGTGTCGGTACATATGCAGTAATAATGGTGGCAAACCCACAAGAGGTTGCCAAGCGCAGGGATAATAGTCTTTCATTTCCTCCTGCTGGAATTTCAATCATTCCCAGTAGCGAATTCTTCACTGCAAAGCCCACACCATGTTGCATTTTTTCTGCCTGCCCTCTATCCTTCCAAAACAAGGTGTAATTGTTTTCCCTGAGCGGCCCTTCCTCAGCGAGGCGAGTCTCCTGCAGGCCAGCAATATCAATGTTAAGACGACTGAGTTCGGTATCAATTACAGCCGTTTTTCTCACATCGTCAATATTGGTCAAGTCAGTGGAACATCCTGGACACATGGTTCTCGTGTTAGAGGTTGCAAGCCGTAGCTTGAGGTTTCTATTTTTATTTTTGTTTGTACCTGGTGCATTGGTTTTACAGCCTGCGATTCAGATTTTGTCCTAGCCCCAAGCACCCATTGAAGCAGGCAGGCTGTGGCGGATCAGCACCCAATAGGCTGGGGGCTGCCCAGCTTGAGGCGGGCGGTAGCTGAACAGTGACACCTATAGGTGTCTCCCACCGTCAGGCGCAACGCGTGGCGCCCCATGTCTACGCCAATTGACAGGGACTTATAACCCGTAACAGTTGCCTCTCGCTTTGATTCCGAGACCAGTTAAGACCAGGGATGGAATTATTGCCTCTTCATAGCACAAAGCCTGGGCTAAAATATAGAGATCATGTGTTACCCACGCAGCATGATCCTTCTCTCGGCCTGCCTAGTTCACTCCAGAGGAATGGTAACATGGTAATGGTGCAAGTACATTTGAAATAACTGCTCTGCACTTAGTTCTCCTAAGCTTAGAGTTCTTGCAACCTTTGCTGTCACCAAAGTGTACCTTGCAGAGTTCACTTAAATGGTCAACAACGCGAAGCGAACAATGGTCAGCTATGAACAAACTCATGCATCCTTCTGTTTCTTTGACATCATCTTTCAGTTTGTCGAATGCAATTGTTGTTTGCCTTTGTGTACTGAATGGTTGTTCGGCTTTCTGATGTTTCGTTGTATTCTTGTGCCTCTCAATATCAATTAACATGGCTGCAATTGAACATTTGCAATATTTGCAAAAACACTTAGTATTATCCCCTTCTACTTTTAACAACCATTTTTGAAATCTCGTGTCACTGAGCCACTGTTCTCTGAAATGTTGACAATATTTCTTGCTCATGGTGAAACACGAATAAGCTTAAATGAAAGGATCATGTAGACACCACAAAGTTATGAACTCGATTACAAGCTAATGTATTGTCGTTTGGACTTGTCTGCAAAATGGCGTTCGCTTTCAGCTAAATCGTATTAAAGGGAGTTAAATTAGTTGAATATTGCGCGGTAACGTACTAAGACTGTTTTACTCCCTCACTTCAGTTCAAATTCGGCTTTTTAGTGTTCCCAAAATGAATTTTAAAGTAATTTTTACCCATCCCAAAAAAGCACCAAAAAAATTTTGTGAAGCACTAAATTTACGCGGCCGCGCTAAAAGGAAAATTTTCGCACTAACTGACTTGAAAAAGCACTAAATTTAGCGCGAAAAGTACTAAAATGGCAACACTGCCAGCCGGTTGATGGGTATCACGCAGTGACGTTTTTCACATAGTGACGTCACTTGGCGACTCTTGCCGTCTGCTTCTTTGAGATTAACTCTTCGGTTTCTTTCTCACTTATAAATTCTGTATCTCATTCTGAAGTGCTACATGGCAGGGCAATATCAAATTTTTTTGGCCACAGATGTTGTACACCGACCTTAACAAAGATATAAAACACGGGACACCAATCGATTATTCATAAATTATACCAATTCGGAGAATATGCATTTCTCAAAATTTCGCAAAATTCAACCTTACCTCACTTATACCCAAAGAAGGACGATATATCCGCGTACACGAGAGGGTATATCCTCATTTTATGAGTCGTTTCCATCTTATAGTACTATTTATGACAATTGCCCAAATAAATAATTATATAATCTACATGATATGACGATTGCCCAAATAAATGATTATATAATCTACATAATATGACAAATGCCCAAATAAATGATTATCCATCCATCCATCATGTCCAATGCCGATAAGCGTGGGCGGTCATGTTCTGCCAACTCACTCGATCACCAGAGTCGTGGATCAGCTCCGTGTTCCTGTCTCAACCATGCCACGTAGCCAAGCCATCCAGGTATTTACTTCTCTGTCTTCCTCTTGGTCTCTTCCCTTCGGTCTTGACAGTCGTCACCAAATTTTCCAAGTCACTTCTCATAACACGCCCAACAAATGTTGACTGTCTACGTCTAATGACTGTAATCAGTTTACGGTTCTTCATTTGTTTCTTGAAGGACTTGTTCATTGGTTTTTCTGTCTGTCCATGGTATTCTTTGCATTTTCCTCAGAAACCACATTTCCACAGCCATCAGATGTTTTTCAGCTTGACTGCTCATTGTCCACGCTTCACATCCATACAAAAGTACAGGTTCTATGTATCACTTCAACACTCCTTTTCTCGTTTCAATTCATATCTTTTTTATTGGTCAGTATGTTTTTCATCCTGCAAAAGGCTACCTTCGCAATGGCAATTCTTGTTCTAATATCTTCAAGGCATCTTCCATCAGATGTTATGACTGTTCCAAGATAACTGTATCGATTCGCTTGCTTATGAATATGCCCATTTACTCGTATATCACATTGTGGTATTTCCTTCTTCCCAGTGACGACCATAATCTGTGTCTTCTTAATATTCAGTTCTAACCCTAGTTGTTCACTATGAGCAACAACCACATCTATTCAATTTTGCAGGTCCTGTTCATTGTCTGCAATCAATACTGTATCATCTGCATATCTAATGTTATTGATGTATCGTCATCCAATGTTGATTTCTTCCATATCTTCTATATTTCTGAAAATATATTCACTGTACAGGAAAAAAAAAACAGATCTGAGACATTACACAACCCTGTCTCACACCTCTCTTAATAGACTGATATTGACCTACATCGTTATCAATTCTGATGGCAGCTTGTTGTTTCCAAGATATGTTTTTTTTTTATGTCTGAGGTCTTTTACATCAATTTGTAGATCTTCAAGCATCCTTATCATGACGACATGTCTCACTTTATCGAAAGCCCTTGGGTAGTCAATAAAACAAAGATATAGATCTTTGTTTACTTCTATAGAACGTTCAATTACTGTTCTCAGTATATACACAGCATTTACTGTGCCTTTGCCTTCCACAATCCCATGTTGTTCTTCTCCTATTTCTGGCTGTATTTTCTTCCTAACTCTTTGCATGATAATTCTCAGCAGAATCTTCGTGATGTGGCTCTTTAAACTAATTGTTCGATGTTGATCACATTCCAAGGCTCTTGATTTCTTCGGAATTGCAATAAATATAGAATTACATAATTCAGGAGGTATATCTCCAGTATCATATATTGCGTTCAGAAGTCTGGTGTCTTGGTCTATTTCATATTTTTCTAAGGCGTTGATCATTTCTATTGTGATGTTATCTGTACCCGGGGTCTTGCCAGTTTCACCTTCTGGCCTAGAGAGTCAGCAGTGGAAGATAAACTCTATGGACCGCTGAATGAACTAAAAAAGACTGTTAGATTCATACAAGAGACAACATTGCAGTTATAAACATAATTTAGGCGAACGAAAGAAGAAGAAAATATGATTAAGAGCATTCTGAATTTCCATCTTCAAAATTGATGGTCCTTCATTGTTATTCCGATGATCATATTGTTCTACTCTTGTATCATCATAAAGGTCTTTCACATAATCTGACCACGCATGGAAAATCTGATCTTTTTCTATTATGATTTTGCCATCTTTGATTGTTAGGCAACCTGTTGATGTGTGTGTTCTTTTGTCAGTGATGCCTTTAATTCTTTTGTGCATTAATTTGGTATTCAATTTCCTTGTAATGTTCCTCAAGCCATTTTCTTTTGCCCCTTTGCATAGCTTCCTAATTTTCCTGTGAATCTCTTCATATTTTCCATTGTTATTTTTGTTATTTCTTCTTACTTCCATGAGTTTTAAGATGTCTTCCGTCATCCATTTCTTGCATCCTATTATCTTTAATTTTGGGATGGTTGCTTCTGCAGCTTAGTTGACTGATTTCTTTAATATTTCCCATTGGTCACTGACGTCTTGAAATAATATTTTCATATCGGACAATGCATTGAATCTTTTCTTTACCTCTACGTTGAATTTATCTTTTATTTCCCCACTCTTCAGTGTCTGTAGATCAAATATTGTGTTTCTTGGTGAATAGTTGACTTTCTTTAATTGTGTATGTAAATTGTTAAAATTAATCTATGGTCGCTGTAGCAGTCTGCGCTTGGTATAATTTCTGCGACTTTTAAGGCATTTCGAAATCTTCTGTTGATGAGAATGTAATAAATCTGATGTCTGATCTTATCTTCTTCTGTGTTCATCCGGAGTTTTTTTTTCTTCCGGACGTGATTGCGTTGTGCCTGTTTACAGCAGATCTGCGTTCTTGCGCCGTTAGGCCGACACATCCGACTTCTGCGGGCATTTGTTGACCGGGTTAACCTTCCCGGCATTTCTGATCTTATGATCAGGATTCCTCCATGTCCATAATCTCCTTGGGTGCTGTTGATACCAGGTGTTTCCAATAATCAAATCATGCTCTTTTCCCCACTGTACAAGTCTGCAACCTCTTTCATTCTGTTCCCCTAGTCCATACTTGCCTACTATGCATCCGTCCTGTTGATTTCCAACTTTGGCATTCAAGTCACTCATTATCATATTTACTTCAGAATTCTTGCATTTCTTGAAGGCTTTCTCTAAATGATTATATAATCTACGTAATATGACACTTTGAAAGAAAATGTTGCACGTCACTTGCAGGAGGTTGGGATCAACCCCAGGTTTATTTTCTAGGCAATTTTACCTTCAGAGTTCTTCTGCCATAAACTGGAGAACTTGGTGACAATGCAAAATTAAAGGGAAAGGAACAAGGGGAGGGCAGAGAAGTAGTTAGGTTATTCTATAGCAATATTTTGATCGGTTATTTTGTACATCAGAAATGTTTCTTGAAACACTAAAAGTAACTGCTTGTGTCTGAATTAACTCTCTACCATTCACTTGATAGCTTGACTACATGCCATAGTAGTGACAAGGACACAGAGCTGATCCATGACTCTGGAGATCGTGAAAGATGGTGAAACATGACCGTTCACGCTTATCGGCATGGCACATGATGATGATGAGTTCATTTTCCTCTTCTTTCATCTGCTTGAAATTTGTTTATATCTGCAATGGTGTCTCTTGCATGAACTTCACTGTATCTCGTAGTTCACTCAGTGGTCCATAGAGTTTTTCTTCCACTGTTGTTTCTATAGGCCAGTAGGTTTACCTACATATGTATTTTGGGCAGTCCTGGAGTATGTGGTCTGTGGCGTAATTCCCCATGGCTGATTCGACAATCTTGAATTGTGTACGTTTAGTAATTTGCCAAAAAGTTTGCCAATAAATTTAGCCAAAAACCAAGTTCACTAAGTATACAGATAATGGCACATCTCTGAAACAAGTTAAAGAATACAAATATCTTGGAAGTATTATAACAGAATATCATATGGCAGATTTGACAGAGAAATCGAAATCAGATGTCAAAAAGTGTACTTGCATATCAACTATCACCCATACTGAAACATCCAAACATACCTATGTCCGAAAAACGACAGATAATAAACACTAAACAGCATATTCACACCAACCCTATGCTACCAATCTCCAGCTTGGACATCCAAATCATACTTACGCAAAGCCAACACCTGTGAGATGAGATGCCTGAGGAGAGCTTCCAACTTAACAATACGAGACCGAATAAGAAACGTTATCAAACAGACAGTGGGATCAACAATCAATCAATCAATCATGTGCCATGCCGGAAAGCGTAGGCGGTCATGACTCGCCATTTCACTCGATCACCAGAGTCGTGGATCAGCTCAGTGTTCCTGTCTCGTCCGTGCCATGTGGCCAAGCCATCCAGATATTTTCCTCTCGGTCTTCCTCTTTGTCTGTTCCCTTCGATCTTGCCAGTTGTCACTAAGTTCTCCAGTCCATTTGTTCTCATTACATGGCCAAAAAATGTTGACTGTCTACGTCTAATTTCTCTAATAAATCTACGCTTTTCATTTGTCTCCTGTAGTACTTGGTCATTGGTTTTTCTATCTGTCCTTAGTATTCTTTGCATTTTCCTCAGAAACCACATTTCTGCAGCCATCAGATGTTTTTCAGCTTGACTGCACATTGTCCAAGATTCACATCCATACAAAAGAACAGGCTCTATGTACCCCCTCAAGACTCTTTTTCTCGTTTCAATTGACATCTTTTTATGGTCAGAATGTTTTTCATCTTGCTAAAGGCTACTTTCGTCATGGCGATTCTTGTTCTAATCTCTTCAAGGCATCTCCTATCAGATGTTATGACTGTTCCGAGATAATTGTACCCATTCACTTGGTGAAGAATATTCATTTACTTGTATATTACATTGTGGTATTTCGTTCTTCTTAGTGACGACCATAACCTGTGTCTTCTTACAATTTAATTCCAACCCCAGCTGCTCACTGTGGACAACAACCGCGTCCACTAATTGTTGCAGATCTTGTGCATTGTCTGCAACCAATACTGTATCATCTGCATATCTAATGTTATTTATGTTTCTTCCTCCAATCCATCCATCATGTGCCATGCCGGTAAGCGTGGGCGGTCATGTTCTGCCATCTCACTCGATCAACAGAGTCGTGGATCAGTTCCGTGTTTCTGTCTCGACCATGCCACAAGGCCAAGCCATCCAGATACTTGTTTCTAGGTCTTCCCCTTGGTCTGTTCCCCTCGATCTTACCAGTTGTCACCAAGTTCTCCAAATCATTTCTTCTCATAACATGCCCAAAAAATTGTGACTGTCTACGTCTAATGTCTCTGATCAGTTTACGATCTTCATTTGTTTCTTGAAGGACTTGTTCATTGGTCTTTCTGGCTGTCCATGGTATTCTTTGCATTTTCCTCAGAAACCACATTTCTACAGCCATCAGATGTTTTTCAGCCTGGCTGCTCATTGTCCAAGCTTCACATCCATATAAAAGTACAGGTTCTATGTAGCATCTCAACACTCTTTTTCTCGTTTCAATTGACATCTTTTTATTGGTCAGTATGTTTTTCATCTTGCTAAAGGCTACTTTTGCCATGGTGATCCTTGTTCTAATCTCTTCAAGGCATCTCCCATCAGATGTTATTACTGTTCCGAGATAATTGTACCTATTCACTTGTTGAAGAATATTCCCATTTACTTGTATATTACACTGTGGTATTTCGTTCTTCCTAGTGACGACCATAATCTGTGTCTTTTTACAATTTAATTCTAACCCTTGTTGTTCACTGTGTGTAACAACCGTATCTACTAAATTTTGCAGATCCTGTTCATTGTCTGCAATCAAGACTGTATCATCTGCATATCTAATGTTATTGATGCATCGTCCCCCAATGTTGATTCCTTCCATATTTTCAATATTTCTGAAAATATTTTCACTGTACAGGGAAAACAGATCTGGAGACATTACACATCCCTGTCTCACACCTCTCTTAATAGGCTGATATTGGCTTACTTCATTATCAACTCTTATGGCAGCTTGTTGTTTCCAATATATGTTTTTTACAAGTCTAAGGTCTTTCCCATCAATTTGTAGATCTTCAAGCATCCTTATCATGTTGACATGTCTCACTTTATCAAAAGCCTTTGTGTAGTCAATAAAGCAAAGGTGTAGATCTTTGTTTACTTCTATAGAACGTTCGATTACGGTTCTCAGTATATACACAGCATTTACTGTACCCTTGCCTACTACAAACCCACATTGTTCTTCTCCTATTTCAGGTTGTATTTTCCTCCTAACTCGTTGCATGATAATTCTTAGCAAAATCTTCGTGATGTGACTCATTATACTAATTGTTCGATGTTGATCACATTCCAAGGCTCCTGATTTCTTTGGGATTGCAATAAATACAGAATTACATAACTCATGAGGTACTGTATAGGGAAAAAAAGATCGAAAGACAGAAAATCAAATGGTTTGGCCACCTCGTTAAAATGCAATACCATCAACTACCAGCACTGGCGCTACATTAAAGATCACTTGATACGACAGCAAGAGGACACCTAAGAAGAAAATAGATTGGCGACATTAAAGTTATTTTATAATCACACGGAATGACACTATCCAGTGCCACCCATCTGGCGCTGGAAAGCCAATTATTCCTCCCCCACAACGCTTGACGGCAAAAGTGGAAGATGATGATGATCATGATTAATTTGTCATTGCTTTCTGAAAGAGAATTCAACATTTAAGGCCATCTTACTGGCGGTGTAGGGATTGAACAGCCTACCTCACCATCAGCACGCCGGAAGTTTAAGAGCAAGCTCGGTTATCCTGTCGACCACGTCAACGTATAATTTATAAAAAACAAAAACATCCATTACAAGAAATCACAATAAACATATGTCCTAGAGCCTGGTCGGGGCGGCGGCTAGCTCGCCTGCTTGCCGGCCCGACGCTATGTGTTCGAAACTCTATCAAGGCTTTTTTCAGAATTGACCTTGGCGATCAGGTGGGCTCAGCAGGCTAGAGTACCATCATTTGTCCTGTTAAGTAAAAGCGGTCGGAGAGACATTATTAACTATTAACCCGTTTATCAACTGAGTGTCAAAAGTATATACACAAATTATGAAGCTAGTCTCTTTCGCTACCAAACAAAAAATGGGTCCTGACCAAACAGAAATTCATGGCAGAAAATTGGAAGTAGGGGTGTGCTACAATAATGCTTTTAAAATGGTTAAAATGGTAGCAGATCTATTGTATTACATATCAAATTAAAGAGGATTGCACAACAAACACGACAGTGTTAATAATTATTGATATGTTACAAATATTATGACAATAATGAGAGGTTTAATAATAACAACTGAAATTAAAGAGGTAAAAATTATTTTAAAACACTGCAATTATAAGGTGTTTTCTACACTCCTATACTGCTAATCATGTTTAATTTACTGAATAATCAAACAAACACCACTTGTCTTCAAGAATATAAACAGTATGGCTAATTAAAATCACTCAAAAGGAAGTTCTGGTGCATATTCTGATCCATGTCTTTTTCACAAAAAATGGAAAAAAAATAATGGCAGAAAACTGGAAGTTGGGGTCTGTCACAATAATGTTATGAAAATGGTTAAAATTGTAGCAGAAATGTTGTATTATATATCAAAATAAAGGGGAATGCACAAGAAATATGTAAGTATTGGAAGTATTGCTGTAGGTTGTAAATATAATAAAAATAATAATATACTTTGTAAAATAATTTGAAAAAAGAGGTAAAAATAATGTAAACATTGCACTTATAATGTGTTTTCTAGATGCTCTACTGCTATTCATGTTTAATTTACTAAATAATCAAACAAACACCACTTGTCTTCAAGAATATAAACAGTATTGCTCATTAAAATCACCCAAAAGGAAGTTTTGGTGCATATTCTGAACCATGTCTTTTTCACAAAAATGAAAAAAAAAATAATGGCCGAAATCTGGAAGTTGGGGTGTGTCACAATAATGTTATGAAATGGTTTAAAAATTTTAAAAGGCAAAAAAAACAAAAAAAATTGTTTTTTTTAAAAAAATAAAAAAAATTTAAAAAAGGGGGGATTGGGCCACCCAAGGGGGAAAA
>JACEFZ010012393.1:0-14265 GCA_014155875.1 Cepaea nemoralis
AAAAGGTTGGGGGGTTAAAAAAACCGGAAAACCTTTAAAACTGAAAAAAAAAAACCCTCAGGGACATTCCCATACGTGCTCCGCCTCCTCGTTCGACAGCCAGCGAGTCTGTCAAATGACGAGTTAGTATCGTCGCTTCAATGATTCCTCCACACAGTGCCCAACGGCATAAGTGGAAGACAACAACAATAACTAATCCTTTGTTAAGACAGGTGCAGAGTGTCGAACGCTGAGTTAGATGTACGTTAGCGATGTTTGATGTTAGACAGGTGCAGAGTGTCGAACTCTGAGTTTGATGTACGGGAGCGATGTTTGATGTACGGGAGCGATGTTTGATGTTAGACAGGTGCAGAGTGTCGAACTCTGAGTTTGATGTACGGGAGCGATGTTTGATGTTAGACAGGTGCAGAGTGTCGAACTCTGAGTTTGATGTACGGGAGCGATGTTTGATGTTAGACAGGTGCAGAGTGTCGAACTCTGAGTTTGATGTACGGGAGCGATGTTTGATGTTAGACAGGTGCAGAGTGTCGAACTCTGAGTTTGATGTACGGGAGCGATGTTTGATGTTAGACAGGTGCAGAGTGTCGAACTCTGAGTTTGATGTACGGGAGCGATGTTTGATGTTAGACAGGTGCAGAGTGTCGAACTCTGAGTTTGATGTACGGGAGCGATGTTTGATGTACGGGAGCGATGTTTGATGTTAGACAGGTGCAGAGTGTCGAACTCTGAGTTTGATGTACGGGAGCGATGTTTGATGTTAGACAGGTGCAGAGTGTCGAACTCTGAGTTTGATGTACGGGAGCGATGTTTGATGTTAGGACCGGTGCAGAGTGTCGAACTCTGAGTTTGATGTACGGGAGCGATGTTTGATGTTAGGACCGGTGCAGAGTGTCGAACTCTGAGTTTGATGTACGGGAGTGATGTTTGATGTTAGGACAGGTGCAGAGTGTCGAACTCTGAGTTTGATGTACGGGAGCGATGTTTGATGTTAGGACCGGTGCAGAGTGTCGAACTCTGAGTTTGATGTACGGGAGCGATGTTTGATGTTAGGACAGGTGCAGAGTGTCGAACTCTGAGTCTGATGTACGGGAGCGATGTTTGATGTTAGGACAGGTGCAGAGTGTCGAACTCTGAGTTTGATGTACGGGAGCGATGTTTGATGTTAGACAGGTGCAGAGTGTCGAACTCTGAGTTTGATGTACGGGAGCGATGATTGATGTACGGGAGACAGTAATTAAATAACAGGAATTTTATTATAAACTGCATGGAAGTATATAGGCAGAGGAAGATCTTATTTCAGGACAGAAACTGACTCTTATGCAACACCCCAAATAAGTTCGTGTGGACTAAACAGTTTACACATGCGGAATAGCGTTTACAAAACTGCAGTCCCATTATGGACTTGCACCGTGGAAGAACAGCAGGCGTTATTTGAAGGTGTGAAACCTTGTGAAATCTACACAAGAATGCTGGTTCAGTATGAATACAATAGTTTGAGTTAGGGGAGTATACCTTCTGTTTTGGTCCTCTATCTCCAACTGGGGCATAGGTCTTCAACCTGCTCACTCCAAGTCCTCCTATCTTTAGCTATCCCATGCAGCTCTGCCCATCAACTTTCCATGTTGTTCATTTCTGATTTCATTCCCCAGGAGTTTTTATGCTTTCCTCTATTTGGTTTGCCCTATGGATTCCAGACTAACTCTGGTCAATGTATACTATTCTCTGGCTTTATCCATCCGTCATGTGCCATGCCGATAAGCGTAGGCGGTCATATTCTGCCATCTCACTCGATCACCAGAGTCGTGGATCAACTCAGTGTTCCTGTCTAGACCATGCCACGCGGCCAAGCTACCCAGGTATTTACTTCTCGGTCTTCCCCTTGGTATCTTCCCTTCGATTTTGCCAGTTGTCACCAAGTTCTCCAATTCATTTCTTCTCATAACATGCCCAAAAAGAATTGATGGTCTACGTCTCATGACTCTAATCAGTTTACGATCTTCATTTGTTTCTTGAAGGACTTGTTCATTAGATTTTCTGTCTGTCCATGGTATTCTTTGTATTTTCCTCAGAAACCACATTTCCACAGCCATCTGATGTTTTTCAACTTGACTGCTCATTGTCCACGCTTCACATTCATACAAAAGTACAGGTTCTATGTAGCACTGCAACACTCTTTTTGTCGTTTCAGTTGATATCATTTTATTGCCCAGTATGTTTTTCATGTTGAAAAAGGCTACCTTCACAATGGCAATTCTTGTTCTAATCTCTTCAAGGCATCTCCCATCAGATGGTATGACTGTGCCGAAATAACTGTATCGATTCACTTGCTTAGGAATATGCCTATTTACTCGAATATCACATTGTGGTATTTTCCTCTTCCTAGTGACGAAAATAATCTTTGTCTTCTTACTATTCAGTTCTAACCCTAGTTGCTCTCTGTGTGGAACAACCGCATCTACTAAATGTCGCAGGTCCTGTTCATTGTCTGCAATAAAGACTATCATCTGCATATCTAATGTTATTGATGTATCGTCCCCCAATGTTGATTCCTTCCATATCTTCTATATTTCTGAAAATATTTTCACTCATAATGTTCCTCTTGTACCTTGCGGTGTCGAGGTGAAGTATAAACATCGTGAGAGTGCCCGATTATGGGCTTCATATATCGATATTCCCATGAACTCTGCTATTCCTTCCGTCCAAAGTTTACGTGGTCGGCCTCTTCCTCTGTTTCCATCTGGTCTGTACATCATTGCTTGTTGTGGTATGCTGTTGACTGGTAACCTACTTGCATGGCCAAACCATTTGACTTGCCTGCTGCTTTGTAATAAAATCTAGTGCTGCTTTGACCCCTACTTTAGTCCTGATTTCTTCTTTTCTGATCTTATCTCTTCTTGATACGTTGAGTATTCTTCTCCCCCGGGAAGGTTAACCCGGTCAACAAATGCCCGCAGAAGTCGGATGTGTCGGCCTAACGGCGCAAGAACGCAGCTCTGCTGTAAACAGGCACAACGCAATCACGTCCGGAAAAAAAACTCCGGATGAACGAAGAAGAAGAAGAAGAAGTATTCTTCTCAGGAACCTCATTTCTGTTGTTGTGATTTTTCGTTTCTCTTTTTCTTTTCCTGTCATTGTCCAGGTTTGGCATTGGTAGCATAGAGTTGGTAGGAATATTTTCACTGGAAAAAAAGATCTGGAGACATTACACATCCCTGTCCAACACCTCTTTTAATGGGTTGATATTGACCTACATAATTATCAACTCTTATGGCAGCTTGTTGTTTCCAATATATGTTTTTTACAAGTCTAAGGTCTTTTCCATCAATTTATAGACCTTCAAGCATCCATATCATGTCGGCATGTCTCACTTTATCGAAAGCCTCTGTGTAGTCAATAAAGCAAAGATATAGGTCTTTGTTTACTTCTATAGAACGCTCAGTTACTGTTCTCAGTATATACACAGCATTTACTGTACCCTTGCCTTCTACAAACCCACATTGTTCTTCTCCTATTTCGGGTTTCTTCCTATCTCTTGGCATGATAATTCTCAGCAAAATCTTCGTGATGTGACTCATTATATTAATTGTTCGTTGTTGATCATACTCCATGGCTCCTGATTTCTTCGGGATTGCAATAAATATAGAATTACATAATTCAGGAGGTGAATGCATAGTGAGAGCAACTGGAGGACACTCAGAACCATTCACCATAAGATCCGGAGTACGACAAGGTTGTGTCCTGTCCCCTCTCTTGTTTATAACATATATAGACAACACATGTAAAGAAACCAGCCAAAAAGAGACCGAAAAAACACCTCATGACGAGAACACAGAAGAAGAACCATCTGCAAATCTAACCATTAGAGAACTTCTGTTTGCGGACGACCAAGCACTAATAGCAAAATCAGAAGCTGAATTACAAGACCACATGAATAGTCTAAACGAAATGTGTAGGGAACATAACATGAAAATTAGCACAAGTAAAACAGACGTATTAACTATAACTAAAGAAGAAAAAGCAACAACGATTCACCTAAACGAACATCCCTTGAAACAAGTAAAGAGTTTCAAGTACCTAGGAAGTATAATATCATCAAATGGCAAATCAGAAGACGAGATCGAAAATAGATGCAATAAGGCAAACCAACTCATTGGACAAATGGCACCAATACTAAAGAACAAACATGTATCAATAACTACTAAGAAAGCACTTTACAACACAATCTTCCTACCAACTCTATGTTACCAAGCCAAACCTGGACAATGACAGAAAAAGAGAAAAGAAAAATCACAACAACAGAAATGAGATTCCTGAGAAGAATACTCAATGTACCAAGAAGAGATAAGATCAGAAATGAAGAAATCAGGACTAAAGTGGGGGTTATAGCTGCACTAGATTTTATTAGAAGGCAGCAAGTCAAATGGTTTGGCCATGCAAGTAGGTTACCAACTAACAGTTACAACAGCATGCAATGATGTACAGACTAGAGGGAAGCAGAGGAAGAGGCCGACCACGTAAACGATGGACGCAGGGAATAACAGAGTCCATGGGAATATCGATACATGAAGCCCATAAGCGGGCACTCTCCCGCTGTTTATACTTCACCTCGACACCGCAAGGTACAAGAGGAACATGATGAAATGAGATGAGAGATGAGGAGGTATATCTCCAGTATCATATATTGCGTTCAGCAATCTGGTGACTTGGTGTATTCCATGTTCTTCTAAGGCATTGATCATTTCTGTTGTGATGTTATCTGTACACGGGGTCTTGCCAGTTTTCATATGGTTAAGAGCATTCTGAACTTCCATCTTCAAAATTGAAGGTCCTTCATTATTATGCCGATGATCATATTGTTCTTCTTTGGTATCATTATAAAGGTCTTTCATATAATCTGACCCGCATGTAAAATCTGATCTTTTTCTATCATGAATTTGCCATCTTTGGTGTTAAGGCAACCGTTGATGTGTGTGTTCTTTTGTTAGTGATGTCATTAATTCTTGTGTGCATTAATTTGGTATTCCGGGTGTTGTGTTGGTTTTCATTGTCCATGTCACACATCCTTTCAAAAATACAGGTTGTATGTAGCACTTATAAACTCTTTTTCTCGCTGCAATTGACATCTGTCTACTGGTAAGTATGTTTTCCATCTTGCAAATGCCTACCTTCGCATGGCAATTCATATTAGAATCTCTTCAAGGCACCTCCCATCAGATTTTATGACTATTCCGAGATAGTTTTACGGATTCATGTGTTTAAGAAATTCTCATTTACCTGTATATTACATTGTAGTATTTCTATATTCCTAGTGACGACCATAATCTGTCTTCTTACAATTTAATTATAATTCTAGTTATTCACTGTGTACAATAACCGCATCTATTAAATGTTGCAGATCCTGTTCATTGTCTGCAATCAATACTGTATCATCCGCATATCTAATATTATTGATATTATTTCCCCCAATGGTGATTCCTCTCATATCTTCTAAATTTAAAAAAGAATAATTATAGGAGGAAAAGATCTGGGGACATTACACATCCCAGTCGCATACCTCTATTAATAGGTTGATATTTGTCTACTTTATTATCAATCTTTAATGTAGCTTGTTGTTTCCAATATATGTTTTATTTTTACAAATCTGAGATCTTTCCCATCAATTTATAGATCTGCAAGCATCTCCATCACGGTGACATGTCTTACTTTATCGAAACACTTTGTGACAACCTGTCGCATCCTTCATTCGTCAACAAACAGTGTTTGCCTCACTGGTTTTGTGTGGAGTCCCATAGCTGCAATAGAATCGTATCTTTCTGATTAGTCTGGCGGAATGATACAGTAGGAATAGAAAATGGTAAACAATGCTGAAGATGGATGTTTTTCTCCATAGCCTAGGATCCTTATCATCATGTGCCATGTCAGTTGGCGTAGGCGTTCCTGTCTCTCCACAGATCTCGGTCCTTGATGTTCTGGATCAACTCTGGTGATATTCCTCCATACCATCGTCTCAGTCCATCCAGCATAATTTCTCTCGGTCTATCACTGCCTCTTGTCCACTGATATTTTCAGTTGTCACAGTTAGTTAGTTAGTTAGTTAGTTATCAGTTGGGGTATCTTCGTTGCACTCCGGACATGTCCATAGGTGCTCAGATCCTCCCCCCAGCATATGCATCAGCGTCCGGTGGCTAATAGTGCCAGTTCTGTGTTGGTTGACGAGGCGCTTTGTTTTCCCGATGTACCTCTCGCGTCTGGCTGTGCCGATTCTTACTCCCAGGTCTTTCATCCTGGAAAGCGATGTGGAATCACTGGCGTCAAAATCCTCTGTTCTCGCCATATCTTTAAGGGCGTTAATAACATCCGCACGATCCATGGGCTGGCCATCTACAGGGGGTGCAGAGCCAGCCAATTTATCAGCTCGTTCATTTCCCTCGACTCCCGCATGTCCCGGGACGAAGATGAAGGTGACTTTGCGGACAACAGACTTCCGCAGCGACTCAGTCCACTGTCTACGTACAGATCCAGCTTCGACCTTCTGAATCATGCTCATTGAATCACTTAGTACACACACGTTGGTATAATGCTGTGATTCCAGCCATATGAAAGCCTGTGTAACTGCCATCACCTCCATCGTCATGCTGCTCGTGGTCATAGAGTGGGCACCACTGGATTCTTGAACGGTTCGGCCCGCTGAACGGGCTGTAAATGCCCACGCACTTCTCTGCTGCTTTACAACAGATCCATCTGTATAGATGAGCACTTCGGGGCTATCTGAGTGATCATAGATGAGCGCGTTAACCTCTGCATTGACAGCGGCAGGGTTCTGCTCTCTGCACCGTCTGTCGAGTGTGATAATGCAGGAGAAGGTACACTTAAAAGCTGGAGGCACCAGCACCCATTCCTTGCCGGGGTTGATACTGGTAAGACTGCAGACCTGTCCGACGACATCTTCCGCCCGACCCATCCATGATTTGCCCCTCTTTAGCCTGTCACCCTTTTCTCTGAATACAGCGTCATGCAGAGGGTGCTGCTCATCTGCACTTATTTTTAAGTATGCACGAGCTCTCCAGATCTTGATCCTGTGTTCCATTGTCGGGAAGTCAAGGAGGTATCTCATTGCTACACAGCTGGTGTCTCTCGTGCAGCCCAAAATGATGCGCATGGCTTCGTTTTGTACCTTTTCAAGTCTTCCAATCTGTGTAGGGCTGACAGTGAGGATGGCCAGGGCATACTCGATGCGTGAAAGCACAAGTCCTTGGAACAGAAGTAATAGCAGTCTTTGCTCGATATTGGCAGTCGCCATGACTCTCATTGCTGACAAACCTTTTCGAGCCTTCGTTATGACATAATCGACATGATCTCTGAAGGACAGGCTACGATCAAGCCTCACGCCAAGATATGTCATTGACTGGGTTCTACTCAGAATGCTCCCATCCATTCTTACTGCCGGCAGGTCTGTTTTCACAATATGGTTGTTTGGTGAGAACCATGTAACCGTTGCCTTTGCAGGGTTGACAAGGGCATTGGCATCAGCACACCAAGAGGAAATCCGATCTAGTTCGCCCTGCATATAGTTGGCAATCGCCTGTCTATCTCGACCCTGTCGATACACGAGGATGTCGTCAACGAATGATAGAGTCCTACCCCTCCCATCCAACTGTTGTTCAGTGATCGGCACCGTATACACGTTGAATAATACTGGTGACAGTGGTGAACCTTGCGGCATTCCTGGACATATCGTTATCGGCTCAGAAGACCAACTCCCGCATCTTAGCACCACCTTCCTTTGGAGTAGAACTGCAGCTATCTATCGTACAAGGTGAGGGTGCACTTTCAGTCTGAGGAGGGTTTGCATCAAGTGCTCGAAAGATACTCTGTTATATGCGTCCTCTAAGTCTATGGCGGCCGCACATGTCTCTTCTCTGACCTGAAATCCTTCGTAAACATCTTGAGCAAAGACCGCCGCATTCAGCCATGACTCTTTGTTGCGTCTGTATCCTCCAAGTGTGGGCGGGAAGCAGCCGAGCTGTTCCAAGTCCCAAGCAAGTCAGTGTGCTACAATTTTCTCCAGTAGCTTGCCAACAGTATTCTGCATCGTAATGATTCTGTAGCCGCTTATCTTGGAGTGGTCTTTGTTCGGTTTTGGCAGCGGCAGCAAGTAGCTGTGTAGCCATTCTTCTTTGACCTGACCCCTCTGGATACTGGTGTTGAATTCTCTGGCCAGTTCTTCCATGTCATCATCTGATATCACCATTAGGTCACCATATCGGATGCCGTCTGGGCCTGGGGCGGTGTTAGGTGATTTCTTGAGCATCGCACGCAATATGTCAACTGTGATTGTCCATTCTTCGTCTGTCCCGACCCCCTCGCACAACTGAGAGAGTGTTGTTGTAGTCCTCTGTCTGGTGGGCTCGTCTTTCTGGTCAGTCTGTTCTATGTAGCGTGCAAGAAGGGCCTTACCTTTATCCGCATCCGACTTTTTCCATGCGAGGTCTGTGCCATGAAAGTCTGGAATACCCCTACGTTGTGCAGCACCGTTCATGCTCTTGTGGAGGCGCCAGAATGTCGTAAGAGATTGCTCGGAGCACACCTTCCTGCAGAACTCGTCCCATTTGTCGGCCTTGGCCTGTTTGGCGCAGGATTTGAATAAAGTCGTCGTCCTAACGACCTCAGTCTTCAGGTTCGCCAACTCAACCTGTGGCATGTTAGCCTTTCTGGCCTTTTGCCAGTCTTTGACAGCCTGCCTCTTTCCCAGCCACACCTTCTCGACCTCTCCCACCATGGTGGTTGCAGCCATCTTTCTTGTCTCCTACGGGAGGAAGTTAGTTTCCTTCTTCTGATCTTGCTTATGGCGTCTTGACCAGTGGTGTCGTACGGGAATGCATTGGTCTTGTTTCTTTGACTCATGGCCCCGTCTTTCTTGATCAGGATGACACAGGGGTAGTGGTCACTATCGTGGTATCCCAGTGTGCCCCACCGGCACCTTGGTGCGATCGTGGGCGACACCAGAGCCAAGTCAATGATGCTGTCAGAGTCGCCTGGTCGAGTGGCCATTCTAGTGACCTTCCCATCATTCAGACAGATTAGGGCAGCAGATGCCAGGGCGTCCTCCAAATCTTCTCCCTGTCTATTGGTGATGCAAATCCCCCATTGACTGCCTCTGGCGTTGAAGTCCCCGCAGTAGATGATATGCCTTTCATCCATATCGAACAAACTCTGCCATTGTCGCACGTCGACCTTCCCATTTCGCGCATAGACGTTAACGATTACAAGCTGCACTGGTGTCATTATTCTTAAAGCCTGCACTTGCAGGGCATCGCTGTTCCAGGCGGACATATCGATCTCAGACACTAGTATGTTGTCGCGGACCAGAATGGCCTGTCCGAGGTGCCGCCTGTTAAGGAAATCCTGAAATCCCGCAACATTGACTGTTCCGTCGGTGAGCTGTGTTTCTTGCAAGACTACAATATCGTTTCCGTAGAGTAGTCTTTCAAGAATGGGTCGGCGTTGACTAAATGATGCACAGTTCCAGTACAGTACTCGAACATTTCCGATACCCAATCTGTCACATTTTAAGCGCCTTCTGCGCGCGCCCGCCCTCTTACCACGTTGTGTCCTAGCTGGTCGTCTGGCCGTCATGTTATGCTTAACTATCGCCACCGGGCGCCGATGATACGCCGAAAGAAGAACGAACTCCGTTGCACGGTCCGAACTCCATTTCACCACGAAAAAACACTTAATCCATACATATTTCTGAAAAAACACGTTCCTGTCATCGTCTTGCTCATGCCTAGGTATCTGAGCTCGGGTTCACACAGGCAACAATAACTCCGTTCAATATGATATCGAACATTTATTGTATTTCAATATACAGTGCGTTGGCGCAGTGGGTTAACAATCCCGCGCTATATTACATATCACAGATAGTTAACATCATTACACATAGTTATCATACAACAGTCTAGCAAACTATCTAGCCTATGTATATATATCTATTGATATCTATTGAGTCCCTCTAAGGCAGGCCCTGTTGTCTCTCTGAAGTCCGTCTGTCCTCTGCCGGTCCACACGTGTCCCAATCCGACACGGGTGGTAACTCTGTCCGAGTTCCTCGTGGACCCCGCAATAGGCGGGCCATATCAGTGTCCACGGAACCATGGACTCAATGACCAGTCCTTCGAGAAGGTTCTAGATTACTCTGCCCCCGGAGTGACTCACTTCTATCCCTTGGGCGGGAGTTGCAGCCCTTTAATTAATATTTATAAAGGTGAGGCGGTGACAGGATTCCCCCCGCTCCCCTGATATGATGGTTTGTTATAGGGTAATTAGATCTGTTCTAATTCTTTCACCGAATCACTGGTGTTTGTAGTTTGGTGGACAGTAACCTGGTAACCTACATACTGGCATCAAAACTCATGTATTCTCCCATACACCACTTCTCTGATTTGGTGAAGAGATCACTCTCTCTCCAGTGTCCTTAAAAATGCTTATCTGACCGAAGTTACGTGACGTTTAAGTAGTTGTATTTACAACCCGTCCTTCTCATTGTATCCCACTGATACCAAGACAATTAACCTCTGTATTAAAGAGGATTAACAAGACCGAAGTCCTGGCTAATTAAGTACACCTTCAAATCTTGATCTGTGTGTGCATTTCAATACACTTTTACTCTCGTATGTTGTATAATGCTAAATAGGTAGTTACGTTGTTATTTTATCCCCTCAGACTACATGTGTCCCTGTTGGCTTGTTAGTGTGTTTACTAATAAGTTGCTGTTTCTAATAAAGTGATTGCATTTTAAATTGATAGTGTTGAGTTTTAAGGTTTTGTGTAAAGTGTATGCTGAATGTGTGGCTTATGTCCAAGCGTCACGAGTTGGGATAACCTCAATCATGAATTACTCCACTGTGTGCAATACATGATCAGGCATTCCAAGTAGTGGTGCTTAGATGTATCCTAACTCCTAAACTAAGTATATTAAACTAACTACTAAACTAAGTATATTAAACTAACTACTAAACATGTATCAACAATTTAGACAAGTCATGCAATTTTACATGAAAGACGCAGACAAATTAAAATAAATACGTTTTGCGTACAATTTGTCCGCTCAGTATATCGTTCTCTCATTTAATCCATTCACGCTGTCATTCACTCACCTTTCATTCAAAATAGTATTTGGTTAAAATATATAATTAAAGTTGAGGTAAGTGTTATTGCCCTTAGAAAAAATGGACTAGGCGATATTTGCCCTTTAAGAAAATACGTACTTTTTGTACGATGACTCAAAAATGGGTTATAATTTACACAGAGACAATTGTATAGGACGGTCCTTTAGCTTATGAATGGAACCGCCTGTAATATTATAGTAGAATATGTACAAATTACAGGTTAACACATTTTATATACATAATTAATGCAAATATAATACATATTTAATACTAAAGTAATTAATTAATTAAGTAACTAAAGCCAACGATGATGTGCGCGTTGTCCTCCTGTTGTTAGCGTGTTATGCCATGAATGTTAAAGTTAGTATGGCTGTCTCTTGAGTGTTGTAGTCGACGTCGTTCTGTTTCGGCTGTTTGCAAAGTTTCGTAGCAACAGCAAGTATGGATTGTTCTCAATGTCCCGTATAAAGTGTTCTTACAGTATTCAGAGTCAGTTCACTGGTTGATATTATTGGTTGAAACACAGTTAACGTTTCTTGCTGGGATCGTTCTAGAGCTTGGGCACTTGATAGTATAGCTCTTAAAGTATAGCTCTTAAAGTATAGCTCTTAAAATTTCATGTTCGTGGGTGTCGTAAGTAACCTATTCACTGAGAGTTCTCTAGCAGGTGTAGAGTTACACTGTTATATGCTACAGACTAAAAGTATCACAGTTTCTAGTATGGCGAATGGTCGATGTGCTAAAAGTCATTCTACTGGCGCATTCGTTTGCCGTGATAATAGGTCAGCCATAATGTTGTCCGTGCCTTTGATATGGCGGATTTCGAAGTCGAAATCTTGAAGAAGAAGACACCATATTTTTAAACGATGGTTTATAGGTGACCCTTGGTTAAGGACCAACAATGGCGAATTGTCAGTGAGCACAACAAAGTGACTACCCAAGAGGAACTTAGATAATCTCAATATACAAAACAGTAGGCTTAAAGCCTCCAATTCCACTGTAGCATACCGGGTCTCTGCCTTCTTTAGTTTGCGGCTTACATAGAGAATCGGGTGTCTCACTCCATCCACTTCCTGCATTAAACATCCTCCTATTGCGATAGCACTCGCATCTGTGGTCAAAATAAAGGGTAAATTTATGTTTGGTAATCGTAAGACTGGTGGATTAGAAAAAATATGTTTCAATCTACACATTGCATCGTCTAAGCTGGTACTTTTACAAATTTTTGATGGATGATCTTTAGTTAACATATCAGAAAAGACTGAGGTAAGTTCTGCCCAATGTGGAATAAATTTAGAATAATAGTTAATAAGACCTAGTAGTTCAATATGATATCGAACATTTATTGTATTTCAATATACAGTGCGTTGGCGCAGTGGGTTAACAATCCCGCGTTATATTACATATCACAGATAGTTAACATCATTACACATAGTTATCATACAACAGTCTAGCAAACTATCTAGCCTATGTATATATATCTATTGATATCTATTGAGTCCCTCTAAGGCAGGCCCTGTTGTCTCTCTGAAGTCCGTCTGTCCTCTGCCGGTCCACACGTGTCCCAATCCGACACGGGTGGTAACTCTGTCCGAGTTCCTCGTGGACCCCGCAATAGGCGGGCCACATCAGTGTCCACGGAACCATGGACTCAATGACCAGTCCTTCGAGAAGGTTCTAGATTACTCTGCCCCCGGAGTGACTCACTTCTATCCCTTGGGCGGGAGTTGCAGCCCTTTAATTAATATTTATAAAGGTGAGGCGGTGACACTTAATCCATACACATTTCGGAAAAAAACACGTTCCATTTTACGGGACGAAGAAATGTCCCGCCATCTTGCTCAAGGGAACTCACTTCCAGTTGTCACAATGTGTCCCAATGCCTGTCTTCTCATTGTATGACCAAAGAACACCTTTTGTGTTTGTTCTTGTATATACGGGTATTATTTTACTTTCATTAGCCTCTTTCAGGCAATCATTGTAAATTACTCCAGCAGTCCTAGGTTTTCACAACATCCGTCTCCGTAAACACATCACCGTTGCTTCCAAGCGCTTACTAATCTGTTCATTCAGCTTCATGATTCGCTGCCATACGTCAAGATAAGTTCCATATAACATTTCAGTACTCTCTTTCTGACATTCAAGTAGAGTGACTTGTTGCGTAAGAAACTTTACATTTTCTGAAACGTAGTTTAAGCTTGACTTATAGCATAAGATAATGATATTAAATTTATTAATTTGACAAGAATGTGCGTAAATAACACACCGTATTGATTGTTTTCTAAATATGTAGAGATAAATGAACAAACTAAAGCTGAAACTTAGAGAACTGCTGTTAACTGTGGTGACTACCAACACAGTTTAGAGGAAAGATGGAAGATTAATTCGAGGTGTTTATGTTTTTCGTGTTATGGCAAAGGAATGCAACACTGCAAGAGAATGACACCTTTATAAATAGACTGATGTCTAACTCTCATCTAAGTCTAGTACCATGGTATAGTTAGAGGAATGCAACAATGCAAGAGAACGATACTCTATTACAGAGATTAGTGTCCAACTCTCACCTAAGCCTAGTACCATGGTATAGTTAGAGGAATGCAACAATGCAAGAGAACGATACTCTATTACAGAGATTAGTGTCCAACTCTCACCTAAGCCTAGTACCATGGTATAGTTAGAGGAATGCAACAATGCAAGAGAACGATACTCTATTACAGAGATTAGTGTCCAACTCTCACCTAAGCCAAGTACCATGGTATAGTTAGAGGAATGCAACAATGCAAGAGAACGATACTCTATTACAGAGATTAGTGTCCAACTCTCACCTAAGTCTAGTACCATGGTATAGTTAGAGGAATGCAACAATGCAAGAGAACGATACTCTATTACAGAGATTAGTGTCCAACTCTCACCTAAGTCCTAGTACCATGGTATAGTTAGAGGAATGCAACAATGCAAGAGAACGATACTCTATTACAGAGATTAGTGTCCAACTCTCACCTAAGTCTAGTACCATGGTATAGTTAGAGGAATGCAACAATGCAAGAGAACGATACTCTATTACAGAGATTAGTGTCCAACTCTCACCTAAGCCAAG
>JACEFZ010012394.1:0-15539 GCA_014155875.1 Cepaea nemoralis
TTTTTTTTTTCCCAAGTTGTTATCACTTTAACTCCTTCTGTCCTGGGCTGTGTTACGTTAACCATGTTATGACTTAGTTTTTAAGTTAATTGATTCTGTTTCAGACAATTGCTGATGTACTAAGTTAACTAAGTACTATTAGTAAATTAGTACTATTTCCCATGATTATTGTATTATTTGTATTTATACCAACAATATCCCATTCAACCCTTTACTTTTGGGTTATAATTGGGGTATACAATGTGTGATGTTTAGATTATATAATCACGTCTTTAAGACAACTGTGAATAGATTATATAATCATATATTTCAGACAACTGTGAATATATTATATAATCATATCTTTCAGACAACTATGAATTAATTTATAATCATATCATTCAGACAACTGTAGTGTTAATATTTTATAGGTTATATAATCATATCTTTTTTATAACTATGGCATTAATATTGCATATGTTATATAATCATATGTTTCAGACAGTTGTTACTAAGTGTTAGCTTTATATTGTGTAGATTATATAACCATATCTTTCAGTCAGCTCAGATGTTTATGTTGTTTAGATTATACAATAATATCTTTCAGACAACTGAATAGATTATATAATCATATGTTTTCACAAATGTAAGTTAATATTGTATATATTGTATAATCATGTCTTTCAGAAAACTGTAGGTTAATATTGCATAGATTATATAATCATATCTTTCAGACATAATTGATACTCATATTCTATAGATTATATTATCATATATGTCAGACAAGAGTGACATTCATATTGTATAGATTATATAATCATATCTTTTAGACAACTGTAATATTCTTATTGTATAGATTATATAATCGTATCTGTCAGACATCTGTGTTGTTCATAATGTATTGATTATATAACCGAGCCTGTGAGACTCTGTCAGACAGCAATGATATTCATTTTGTATATATTATATAATCATCTCTTTTAGGCAGCCATGATGTTCGTATTGAATTATTCACCATAATACCTGGCAGTAAATTTATAGCTTTTCGATAATTGACCAAAATTATTATAATTTCACTTTGCCGTATAAATACCCTATATAGACATTTGTGTTTTTATTATTTATTGCTTACTCTTTCCTTGAAAAGTGAAATTGGTCTGTTTAGTCCTTGTGATTGCGTTCTATGTGTGTGTTTATACACATACTTATGTTTGTGTGTTTGGCTTCCTGTCTGTCTTATAACATGGTAATATGCATTGCTTATTATGTTCACCACTTTCATTTGACAATGTTTTTTTGTATACTAAGTGAATGTAACACGCACAGTAGATAATTGATGTACTAAAGATGGGTGATTGGAAGGGTTGAATGTAAGACTTGCCGCCTGAGTGCCCAGTTTGTGACCCTTTAAAAATAATGTTTGTTTGTTCTATAGTCTGTCCAGAAATGAATGCATTCATTCACGATAAATTATTTTGAAAACTGTCTGTTGCATCATTATGAAATTGTTCCTGCCGTCTTATATTTACCCCCACCCAAGGAATATGTCTTTGAAATGTCCAAAATCAACTTAAATCATGGAGAGCGGCGACATTTCTTTGATATTTTGGTGAAAAACTAGTGATTTCTCGCTAACAAACTTGTTTTACAGTAATGCCCCATTCCACTAAGCGAGGCTCTTGTCATAAGGCCAATCCCATGTCCCACGAGGAAATTAACTATTCAACGCTAATGTTTTCATGAGAAGACGTAATACATTTAATAATGTGCACTTCATCTCTGATCCGTAAATTATATACTGCATATAAACAAACTTTGAAATCTGCTGTACAATCTCCAGAACAAAAATTGTTTTGTTGGGTGGATATAATGATAAGGTTATATGCTAAATCTCATTATTTTCCCTCAGTTGGTTACTGAGATATGGAATTTTATATTGAGGTAGACAAAAGTAAACGGGCTATAGCAGCCAACCAATTCTACTTCTCATTTTCATTGATTTCATCTTTCCTTGCAATTTAGTAAGGCTATCTGTCTTTAACATTGTTCTGAGCTTATTGCAGTGGATCATATATTCACTTAGTGATATAATTTGGAGTTCATATTTCTTGCACTCCAGTAAATTATCTTCGTCATCATCATCAAGTGCCTTGCCAGCTGGTATGGATAATCATGCCTCTCCACAAATTGCGATCTCCAACGGCATGGATCAATTTATGTGTTGACTCCTTTCTGTGCCATGGCACAAGACTGTCAAGAATCTTCTCTCACTGTCTTTCTCTATCTCTCTTTCCACAAATTTTTCTGGTTGTCATAATATACAGTTTTTGTCTTCTCGTAATGTGACCAAATATTATGACTGCCTCTTTCTGATGTTTTTGATAAGTTGTAGGTGCATGCTTGCCAGCCAGATGGTTGTGGTTTCAAATCCAAATCAGGATATAAAAAAAAATTATATGGCTCTAATTTTGATACAGCCTTAAATGGGTCCCAGGAGCTGTGGTAGCATAGCGGCTAGAAGCTCAGTGTTCTTGGGTTTGATCGCACCAGGGCGAGTTTTAATTTTTTAAATTGTCCTGAGCTCGTTGGTTGACCCAGCCTGAAATCATCATCATCATCATCATCAAGTGCCCTGCCAGCTGGCGTAGGCATTCATGGCTCTCTACAGATCTCGGTCTTTGGTGATCTGGATCAACTCTGTTGATGATATTCCTCCATGCCACCGTCTCAATCCATCCAGCATCATTTCTCTTGGTCTTCCTCTGCCTCTCTTCCCCTTGATCTTTCCCGTTGTCACGATGTTCTCCAATGCCTCTCTTCTCATCACACAAAGCAAGCTGCTTGTCTCTTTCATATTGTTGTATATAGTGTTCTAGTTTCATTAGCCTCTTTCAGGCAGTCGTTGTTAGTTATTCTGGCAATCCAAGGAATTCACAAACATTCATCTCAAAAAGCCTCTAATGGCTACCAAGAAATGTCTTTGGAAGTAATGGCGGCCGGCGTTATAACGACCACATCAGCCACCAAGTGCCGTTTGGTCTATAAAATATGAGTCTAGCTCCATGTGCCCAATACACCTTCAGCGTGTACAAGGGACCTTGTAAAACGGGTACCAGTAAATATCTTGGGACATAAAGGTGGTCGTTCTTATACTGACATTACCAACTGAGCGCTGATTGGTCTGTAAAATGATCTCTAGCACCATGTGCCAGGTGAGCCTTCTCATCATCTCATCTTGTTCTTCTTATACCTTGTAGTGTCGAGGTGAGGTATAAACAGGGGTGAACGGATTCCCCGTGGTCAGATTTTTATCCTAATTCTGCAACTGGCCTAGCAAGCCAGCAGGGGATTTTCAAACTGCTCGTAGAAAAACTAAGAAGTATAATCAGACTGACCCAAATGGATATAGACCCGGCAGGTGAGCCTTAAGCGTGTAAATAGTACTTGTACATATTTTACTAATTGTGTGTACACATCTCTGTAGTCAATTATTTCTCCACAGAAATGTGAAATATTTTCAGCTATATACTCAGTGGGTGATGGCAGTATAATATCGACGATTTTTTTTTCTCAAGACACTTCTTAACTTAATTAATCAGCTTTATTTGTCACTGTAGACTTGTCACATAATACAGTGACATAGTCATTATACAACGGGAATCAAATTTAGCCTGCATGATAAACATCTTTGCCTGACAAAGATTGCTTAGAAAGCTAGGCAAACTACTGAACATAAAATTGCTTAGTAAATCAGAAAGATCTAATAAGGGCTGGGGTCGAACACAACATTCAGCAACAGACATAACAGTTCTTTTAAAATACAAAGTCCTGGCCATTACTTTAACCCCTTCTACCCTTGACAATTATTAATTTAACCCTACCTATATCTACATCTTTCCTAGATAGATATTACTTTGCAATCTCTTTTTTACATTGCCAAGCAGGGGGTGGCCAGAGGATCTGGTTGACAGCCGTCACTCAGAGGTAAAGCAAGACAGACATAGATTGTAACAGGCACCATTAGTATTGGAACTCTACACTGGCTATTGAAGATTATGACTGAGCGCTTATGGGGATGCCCCGAGTGCAGTGATGTCAGATCTTAACTCAACTAAACTCAACTCTTTTTTACAAGTTAATTATTTTATACTTTAGAGAAAACTTTCTCAGGTGAAAGGAATTTAGAGGCATATTTCCATGACTTTAATGTTCTTGATATTTATATAGCACACACTAGCGTGAATGAGAGGGATCTATATTTGTGTAGGTAGTTGAGTTTCCTGCTTGTGTCTCTTCACATCTGCAAATATGTGATCATGGGAAAATAAGATATGACCGTTTATTGACCTCTTCAACAAATATTTGATCAAAGGGTTTTGTTTTATTTTCACATGCTGTTCTGGTTACCACATTGTTTGATCAGAAAGGAGATGTGATATTGATCTGTGCCAGTGGTTCTCAAAATGTGTAGTATTGTCCCCTGGGAGGGTTAGATCAGTGGTGTGGTCACCAGGAGAGCATACTCTGGTTTGTATGTTGTAGTATGGATGCAGACAAAGCAAGCACAATAATGTATGGAGAACATACTTTGGTTTGTATGTTGTAGTATGGATCCAGACAATTTAAACACAATAATTATGGAAAACATACCATGGTTTGTATGTTGTAGTATGAATTCAGACAATTTAAACACATAATGTATGGAGAACATGTCATGATTTATATGTTGTAGTATGAATCCAGACAATTTAAACACATAATGTATGGAACATGGAATGTTAGGACATTAAATGAGCTAGGAAAGTTGACCAATGTTCTAAGAGAGATGGATAGCATGAAAATGAATATACTAGGCGTTAGTGAGATGAGATGGAAGGGATCGGGCAAAATTATAGCTGATAATCACACAATAATTTATTCTGGAGGGGATACACATGAAAAAGGTGTAGGAATAATATTAGACGAAAAAACAGCCAAGTCAATTAATGGATACTGGTGTATTTCAGATAGAGTTATTATGGTAAAAATCAAAGGCAAACCAATAGACATAAATATTATACAAGTATATGCACCAACAGCAAGCAGTAGTGATGAAGAAATACAACACTTTTATGACGAAATAGAAATGGTGATGGCTCAAATTGGATCACAAGAAATAAAGATAATACTTGGTGATTTTAATGCAAAAGTAGGAAAGGGAAAAATGGAGGATGTAGTGGGGAATTATGGTTTAGGTACAAGAAATGAAAGAGGGGAAAAGCTAATAGAATGGGCAAATATCAATGATATGATAATTGGAAACACATGGTTTAAACACCATAAAAGACGACTGTACACACGGATAAGCCCTAATAAGAAAATACGCAACCAAATTGACTACATACTAATTAATAAAAGATTTAGAAATGCTTTAATTAATGTAAAGACAATGCCTGGTGCTGACTGTAATAGTGATCATGTACCACTATGTGGACATATAAAAGTAAGATTAAAGAGAGGGGAAAAAATGGTTAAGAACATGAGACTTAATAAAGAGGTTCTGAAAATAGATAAAGAAATGCAAGAACAATACAGAGTGACTGTGAAAAATAGGTACAATGCAATAACTAAAATACAGAGTATAGATGAACAATGGGAAATGTTAAGGGACTCCATTCATCAAACTAGCAAAGAAGTATTACCGGAGAGAGGCAAAATAGCTAAGAAAAAATGGATGAATGAAGATATCTTAAAACTGATGGACAAAAGAAAACAGAGTAAAAATGACAAACAAGAATACGCTAAGATAAATAAAGAAATAAAAGATAAATGTGGGAAGGCTAAAGAAAGTTGGTTAAACGAGCAATGCAAAAAAATTGAATTAAATTCCATTAAAGATACAAAAAATATGCACAGACAAATCAGTGAGCTTACAGGAAGAAAAATAAGAATAAATACAGGGTGTTTGAAATCAAAACCAGGAAAGATAATATTAGAGGAAGATGCTATAATGAAAAGGTGGAATGAGTATATAAGAGAATTATATGAAGGAGAAAGGGAAGAATTAGCAGAAGATAGTAACTTAGAAGGTCCACCTATTCTGAAAGAAGAAGTCGCTGACGCTATGAAACGTATGAAGAAAGGAAAAACAGCTGGGCCAGATGAAATCACAATAGAAGAATTAGAAGTATTGGGAGAATTTGGAGTAGATATATTAACCAAAATGTTGAATGATATTTACAGCAGTGGATATTTACCCAGTGATATGCTGAAATCTGTATTTATAGCTATACCAAAAAGACCAGGAGCAATTGATTGTGAAGATTTTCGTACAATTAACCTTATAAACCATATCACTAAGCTTCTACTCAGAATCATAATGAGAAGAACCAAAAGAAAATAAAAATGGAAATTAGTGAAGAACAGTATGGATTTGTGGAAGGAAAGGGCACAAACAATGCAATTTATACATTACGGACACTAATAGAAAGGTCAATAGAGAAACAGAGAGACATATATTTGTGCTTCATAGATTATACTAAGGCATTTGATAAAGTAAAACATGATGAACTGATTAAAATGTTGGAAGATATCAACACTGATGGAAAAGATTTAAGAATAATAAAGAATATTTACTGGAACCAAGTAGCAGCAATTAAAATGGGAAATAAAGAGGGTAGTTACGAACAGATAAAGCTAGGAGTACGACAAGGGTGTGTCTTGTCACCAGATCTTTTCTCCCTGTATAGCGAAGTAATAATGAGAGAGATCAAAGAGATGCCAGGAATACTAGTTGGAGGTTATAATATAAATAATATACGCTATGCAGATGACACAGTATTGGTGGCGGATAATTCAACAGACCTACAACAATTATTAGACGTAGTAGTAACAGAGTGCAAGGAAAGGACTCTCCTTGAATATCAAGAAAACAGTAATGTCACACGTTTTCTTGATGATAATATCACGAAGTTCTTACGATGATATGCTCATGATATTATTGTGTGATGGTCGTTGTCTAGGTAACGATACTCATGGTGTGTCAATGGAGATATCTGTCTTGCAATGTAACTCACCCCCGCAGTGCATATTCACCAGTCATGAAACAAGATTCAGTTGGCGCACATAATCCTTTATTACAGAAATAAGACGGACAGCACGGAACATATGTTATACATCCAGAAACAATGTAATCCATAGAATATAAATATCCTCCTCACAATTTAACCAGCACACATCAATGCCTTCTCACGGCCTGCTTCTTATCAACTCCACAAGACAGGTAATCCAGCTACTATCCACGGCTGGATCTCCCACAATACAACCCACACATTGGGTTGGAGCCACTGCTCAACTATGCAACCCACTCTGGGTTTAGGCCTACACTCGCTACAGAACCCACTCTGGGTTCAGGCCTGTCTTCACAACTAGGAGAACAACACAACACGGAGATCTCTCTTAAACGACCTGACCCGCAGTCGGTCTCTTCTCTCACTGCACTTTTTAGTCTCCTGACTTCACACAACACACAACTGTCTTTCGCCCCATCCCCCTAGGGTTTTTCCCACTCTACCCTCACTATTTATTTCTCAGGACTGGCTGTTTACTCATAGCCAGGTCAGTCACTTTACTGTCTCCCACTCTCATCTCCATTCTTTCTCATGCCCGGTCACTCAACTCAATGTCAATGACCCAGGCTTATGTCATCACCCCCCTCTTAAAAGAAAACTTCGTTTTCAAATATTGGGAGACTAAAACTTACTAAACATGTGACCCAGACATATAGCCTGGGTAGCCCTAAGTATGGCTGCACCTTACTCTAGCTACCACACTACATAATACATCAAATGCTCATATTACACTCCTATATTCATCACACATAAATACAACCATCTTTCTATCTTGTGTATCAATGCATGAACTAATACATCACATAATAATAATACCTCATAGGAAAGCATTATACTTATGTACCCACAGGTCTCTTACTACTTCACGACCACACAATACTATTTGTGTACCGACCCTATATCAGGTGGTTCTGTTCTTGCATTAACCCACCTCTGATTCCTGTCGATGCTGTGTCTACCTTTCATGTACCCATGACTCATGGTACCTCTACAATTACAACATCTGTTTGCTATCCCTAGCCCTGGGTCAGTAATGTCGCGAAAACTCTTTTGACCTGACTCAACTTTCCTATCTGCATATTGCACCGTTACACTTGAGTCTCTGTTTAGTCTGACCTCTTTATTCAATCTTGGCCCATATATCTGGCCCCTTTCTTTCTGCTGCATACGCCTTATGCCTATGTGCCCTGCACATGCATTATCCTGAGCTGTTCTAGTATATTGGTCTCTATGCGCTAAAGGTACTGCTCCTTGCCCACGTGCAGTTCCACTATCTGAAAACCTGCGAGTGAGAACATTGTTCTTCCTCTCGAAGCACCATCTACCTTTCTTTGACTGCCTATGTTCTACTCTCCTACACCCTTGGGAACATTTGTTCAGAGTAGTATCTTGTCTCTGGGAGTCACTAGCACTATATTTGGGATCCATTCTCATCTGCTCAGCTGTACTATCCTTGTCCTGAGTTCCTGTGTCTACTTCAAGTGCCTCTTCTACCTCAGCTATACTCTCTAATTTAGGTTCTCTTGTGGTAACTACCTCATTACTGCTTACACTATATTTTCGGTCCCAATAAACTACTTCCTCTTCTGTACAATCTTTAACTCCTATAACATTTCCTATGATCAAATCAGCCACTGGTGAGTCCAAAACACACGCTGTCACTCTTCCAGTGATATATGGTGTTTTTACTGTTATTATGGCTAATGGGTAGAACTCTACTGTGCCGTTGAATGTTATGCATCTAATCTTTTTCCCTGTATAATCCGAGGGATCTATTAAACTTCTCCTCACTCCGATAGACGTACATCCGGAATCCCTAATTGTTAACGCTGGTCTATCATTGACGAATCCCTGATGCAGCTTCAGACTTCCTCCTTCATGGACTGCTGATCCTGCTTTAACTGTGTGACCACATATTAGGACTGGCTGACTGTCTTTTTCAAAAAGAGGTTTGCACCCACTACAATCTTCATTGTTCAGCGTCTCAATTACTTGCGCTGCATTTGAGTGCTCTGTTTCTCTCATCCTACATTGATGGCTGATATGCCCCTTCTTTGCACATTTGAAACAAGTAATCTCCCTTTTAGTGTTGTTCGTTGGTCCATCTGATGGTTGTGCATCACACTCTGCTGCCTTGTGTCTCCAGCTCCCACAATTCCAACATCCGGCATAATTTGGACGTCTCTGGAAGTTCCCTCTTCTATATGGGTACCGTCCTACTCTACCAACATTGTTTCCTCGGAAACCATTATCTTGAAGTTCTTGCTGCTCACCTTTCTGTGCTGAATCCACACTTTTCGCCCTTGGTCTGATGACTGGATTCTGGTCCTGTTTAGTGTACGCTGCACAGACTATTTCCTCACTCATTAGTTTCCCAATAGATACGTTAGGATGTGCAGTCATGTAGTTTTGCCCTAACTGAGACATTGTGTCTATGTCCTTTGGCTTCCGTTCCTCAAAGAAAGCCTACTAAGTTAGAATTGCATGCAGATACTACCTTGTCTCTTAACATTAGATCTACTAATTTATTAAAATCTTTCCCTACTTCAGCAAGCTCCATCCATTTGTTAAATGTATTCTTTACTGTGTTAACAAAGTCTGTGAAATCTTGATTTGTCTCTGGCCCTAACTGTCTAAACTTTGTCCTATATCCATGCTCAGTGAGTTGGAACTTTGTCAGCAAACGTTGACGTAAGATAGTGTAGTTGTTCCTTTCTTCTACAGGTAAATTGAACATGGTGTCTAGTGCCTTACCCGTAAGAAGCTCCCCTAGTCTAATAGCATACTGTTCTTCTGGGATGCCTAACACTTTCGCTGATGCCTGATATCTGTCAAGATAAGCTTCAAGGTTGTCTCGGTCCGTAAAGTATGGCAGTTTTAGTCTCTGTGACGACTGCGACGGTTTTCTACTTTCCTCACTTTGACCCTTCGATGCAAATTCTAACTTTTTAATAGCAATTTCCGCTTCCATCTTAATCTTCTCTTTCTCAATTTCCATTCTCATGTGTGTCTCTCTCTCTTCCTGTAGACGCTTGGCTTCCATTTCAGCCTGTCTTTGTTCTCTCTCAGCTAACTTTTCTTCCTGTAGACGCTTGGCTTCCATTTCAGCCTGTCTTTGTTCTCTCTCAGCTAACTTTTCTTCCTGCAGGCGTTTTGCCTCGAGTTCTGCCTGTCTCTGTTCTCTTTCGGCTTGTCTCTGGTCTCTTTCAATCTGTTGTTGTTCTTTTGCTTCGGCATACTCTTGTAACTCTTTACCCTTCAGGCCTATTCGTTCACCTGCTTCAATATATTCCATTAAAGTAGGCATCTTGTACTTGTGGACACGTTGCTGTCTGTCAGCCAACTATAAATGTGAAGACTCTGCTGTTAGTCTTTGTGTCACTTCCCTACGTACACCAAAACTCCCTGTGTACGTAAATTCGTAGTGCTAAAATATCACTCTGTACTCACCCAGTGACTCTATAAGCACTAGGTAGTGAGGGGGGAAGTATCACCTATACTCCCTTATATCTATATATCTATGACCAATAGTTGTATAATATTTCTGGAAATATTGTTAAACATACATATAAATACATATACAAAACGAATGAATGATAACACTAAATGTTGTCTATAAAAACGTTAGACTCACAAGCCAAGTACACGGAGACGGTGATCACACAGAAATAAACCACAGTAACAACCACAAGCTTGTGCGAAACGACCACAGTGCGCGTAATAATATATATACAACTGACACAGACCACTAGACAGCAGAAAAGGACGAGAGATCACAATAATACCATATATCCGAACACAACAAATATCAAATGTAAATATAATGAAAAGAAGAAAAAGAAGAAAAAAAAATTATAGCATCAATTTATACACAGATCTGACGTTAAACACAAACTGGCACGTTATATAATTCAGGACCGTCCCTGCAGAACCAAATAAACCGACCTTTCGATTTTCTTCCCAGAAATTATATATGGTGCACCTCAGACATTAACTTTTCGCCCTGTCTCCCGACTCTCGAGAAACAACCCAAAAATCCCCTACACCTGACAATCACCGGACCACAAACAAGTAATAGCTTAACAACCGAAAACAATATTTATAAGACAATGAGCAGCAAACAGAATGTACAATTCGTTGGCCGACAAATATGTGCCTATTAATGATAATCCGTCGCCACAAGTTCGGTTTTTTAAGAATTTTTCACAATATGTTGGGAATGTATATTGGTAAATGTTCCGAAATGTCTACGATATTCCACATTTGTTGCGTGGTGACTTAAATTTACGTGGTGATAACAAGTTCAAACCGTCGAAAAAATTGAAGATGATGATTGATTATCCACAATGTTCTGTCTCGACCCAGTCCGTCACGTTATTGTACTTTCCTTGGACGTGGTCTAATAATCCAAAAGTCTTTTCTACCTTCGTTGCGAAGATGGCGCTTTGCTGTATCATAAATGTTATAGATTTCCTTAACAGAAAAGACCAAAATAATGGCAGTAAATGATCAACGCTTTCACTCTGTACCGTCAGTTCTTTTTGGCAACTGTATGCAACTATGTTCGCGGAGCCGACACGTCATCATTCGTTGTCAAAATGTTTGCTGATTATAAAGTAATGAACACAAAGGGCTTTTAACAAAGACGAACAATCAAGTCTGGTTTCACACAAAACGCCTTGTTTTGTTCATTCACAGTGAGTCATCTTGACCACCATAGGTCGTGGAAATTCCCGAGTATCTTTCCTCCTTCCACCCCCAACTCACAATGTCACCTCAATTTCTCTTTATCACTCTCAGTGAAAAATTCCTCCGTAAAATAGTTTTCACACAACTGGACAGCCCCACCTGGCTGCTATTTTAACTCCGTGGAAAGTCACACTTAATCTGTCTGTAAAATGCCCGGAACTTTTCCGCCATACACAAACACTTTCCACTTCTGCCCCCGCACCAGTGGTAGGGTTAACGTTAATACCCCTTTCCAGCTGTCCTCGTAAACAGCGCTGACCCTCTCTCAACCCGGCCTATTAACTGCGTCGACAATCTTGACCAGTCAACTTGCGACACCACAGTGCGCTTGCCTTCGGACACACACACAAAATTCTCCCCACACACAGGATGTTGCGACGAAATTGCTCGCTGTCTTCAATCTTTGGTTCAATCCTGTCAAACACACACACTCTAGGACTGACCGTCACTTGTTGCAAACACCGTTATGTCCCTGCGACATTTCCTCTGTGCTGTCCGTGACCAAACACCCCTGCTACTGCAATCGACTTTCCCGGTCGATTTGTGCTGCGTTAATTCTTCTGGCGTCCCGCCTCGTCTGTTTCCGTGTGCTGATCCTCGTTAATTTACCTGTAGTGTGACCTGTCTGCTAGCTTGATCATTAACTCTCGTCTGTCTGTGTGAATTATCTGGCGCACACACTGAAGAGTTCACATTAATTTCTTGGAGCAGTACTGTCTAAATTGATGGAACTAAGTCACCGATAATAACTCCTCTCTTTCAGCGAAGAGCCCACAGATATCTCAATATTGCACGGTGTTCCTTGACCGAATGCAGCTGTCAGAAACTCTTTACTAAGCGACGAGCTCCCAGTTATCCTCAATCTTGCACGGACGTAGCCTCCCAGATTGTCACACGTTTTCTTGATGATAATATCACGAAGTTCTTACGATGATATGCTCATGATATTATTGTGTGATGGTCGTTGTCTAGGTAACGATACTCATGGTGTGTCAATGGAGATATCTGTCTTGCAATGTAACTCACCCCCGCAGTGCATATTCACCAGTCATGAAACAAGATTCAGTTGGCGCACATAATCCTTTATTACAGAAATAACACAGACTCACGGAACATATGTATATATCCAGAAACAATGTAATCCATAGATTATAAATATCCTCCTCACAATTTAACCAGCACACATCAATGCCTTCTCACGGCCTGCTTCTTATCAAATCCACAAGACAGGTAATCCAGCTACTATCCACGGCTGGATCTCCCACAATACAACCCACACATTGGGTTGGAGCCACTGCTCAACTATGCAACCCACTCTGGGTTTAGGCCTACACTCGCTACAGAACCCACTCTGGGTTCAGGCCTGTCTTCACAACTAGGAGAACAACACAACACGGAGATCTCTCTTAAACAACCTGACCCGCAGTCGGTCTCTTCTCTCACTGCCTTTTTAGTCTCCTGACTTCACACAACACACCACTGTCTTTCGCCCCATCCCCCTAGGGGTTTTTTCCCTCTACCCTCACTATTTTATTTCTCCGGACTGGCTGTCTTCTCATAGCCAGGTCAGTCACTTTACTGTCTCCCACTCTCATCTCCATTCTTCCTCATGCCCGGTCACTCAACTCAATGTCAGTGACCCAGGCTTATGTCAAGTAACAATGGTAATATCAAAGAAAATGGTGACACCAAAATGTGACATAGAAATAGAAGGGAAAATCCTTAACCAAGTTGATAATTTTAGATACCTAGGGGCATTTATAACATCAGATGGAAGATGTACAACAGAGATTAGGAGCAGAATAGGGCAGGCAAAAGCCGCATTTCAGAAAATGAAGAGTATCTTATGCAATAAGTCACTATTACTGAATGTAAGAAAGAGAGTGCTGAAATGCTATGTAGAACCAGTTTTGCTGTATGGCAGTGAATCTTGGAATGTAAATGAACAAATTAAGAAGAAATTAGAAGCAACAGAGATGTGGTTCCTGAGACGAATGTTGCGAATTCCTTGGACTGCCAGAGTAACTAACGACGACTGCCTGAAACAGGCTAACGAAACTAGAACATTATATACAATAATAAGACAGAGACAAACAGCTTTCCTCGGTCATGTGATGAGAAGAGAGGCATTGGAGAACATCGTAACAACTGGAAAGATCGAGGGGAAGAGAGGCAGAGGTAGACCAAGAGAAGTGATGCTGGATGGATTGAGAAGGTGGCATGGAGGAATATCAGCAGCAGAGTTGATCCAGAAAACCAAAGACCGAGATCTATGGAGAGCCATGAACGCCTACGCCAGCCGGCACGGCACTTGATGATGATGATGATGATGATGAATGTATGGAATGCCGGCTTCGTGGCTTAGAGGTTATGACTTTTCTCCATAATCTCGTATACTCTCGTCGGTAATGTGATGACGGTGAGAATCAGCAGTGGTTCGAATCGCATCGGTAACTTATGGGGTATTTGAGCCGGCCGCTCAGAAAGCAATGGCAAACTACTGAGCATAATCTTGCCAAGAAATCAACATACAGCTGAAAGATGCTGGTGTTGACAGCGATGTCCTGTAAAGGATATGCAAAAAAAAAAAAAAAAAGTATGGAATACCAAGATAACAAATTGTGGTTTTATTTTTTTTTCTTTCTCAAGTGTAGTCTATATATATATACTACTGTTTCTAGTGCACTGGGCTGATTTTTGCGTGTGCAGTTTGCCTTCCCTATTACCAGTGAACCTCTCCATCAAGCAAACCCATTCCGACTTCAGAGGTACTTGTAATTTATGCCCCCAAGTCAAGGACGAGAAGTCAACATTTTAGTCCAACTAACCTGTGTAGGGATTTAACCGCTACCTCGGTATCAGCACACTGCAAGTTTAAGAGCTAGTGCTCTTATCCATTCGGCCATGCTGGTCTCTAAAGGACGCTTCTGATCGTCAGAAGCGTTCGCCATACACCATAATTTTTCAGCCTCTTACCATTGGGGGAGGGCCCACCCGGGTCAAGACTCTGAGTCGTTTCCCCACTTGCCCACAAATGCGCATTGTGTGTGTGTGTGTGTGTGTGTGGGAGGGGGGTGTCTCACAATTTATTGCAGGTAATAATTCGCTGCGTCTTTTCTGGTGCAACCTGCAGATATCACACGACATAAACCAAAACAATGAGATAAATCCGTCAAGCTGAAATATACAACACATATATTCCCCAAGTAATGTAAAGTGCCTGCGGTTTCAACTGACTACCGTGTCTTTTTGTTTGCACAAAGTTGGCTTGTTGTGTATGAATAGCAACTGGTTCTCACACCTTTAACTATATATAATTGTGAGCGTAATTGCCATGTTTTGTTTTAGTTTAGTTTGGGGGGGGGGGGGGGGCAGTGAGGAAGGGCACCTCATTATCCTATGGCCTAGAATATGGGAAAACGTGTTGCCGTTTTTATACTTTGCACGAATGCGTTAGAAAGCACAGAACTTTGCTACACACGAGGGAAAGTTACTACGCGTTTCCAGTGCTATCTTTCACAATTAACCCTATTACCAGAATTATCTTCGTCCCGACAAACAGCCTATGATACCTCTAGTGAACTCCGCATATAGCATTGATTATCTCAACTTCATTATCTCAACTTCACACACAATAGATGAACCTCTTAACAAGTTCACCCACCTGAAGAGGGCAGTTGGGGAGTTAGGGTTGGAAGTGGG
>JACEFZ010012395.1:0-25958 GCA_014155875.1 Cepaea nemoralis
AAAAGGGCCATTTTAAAAGCTTTGGTCCAGGGGTTTTTAAAGTTCATCGAAGTGACTAATACTTGGAGTCAAGTCCAGGCGGATTGTCTCCCAACTGGTATTGTTCGAGAAGTGTATTAACAGTGACTCCGGGGGAGTGATAGAGATGCAGTTGGTCCAGTGAATGTGGCCCAGCAGTGACTTTTTTTTTAAGTGTTGGGGGACCCAAAGCTCTGGGGGGGACAGAGTGGTAAAAAAAGGGGTTTAGTCATTCATGGAAGGAAGCCGGGTGAGTGGCGGCCCGACTGGAGGGGCACTGCACCCAATCTCCTTCTAAACTCGTTTGAAGATACCTAAACCCTGAGTCTATCTTACTCTTTTTATTTGGTAAATAGATTCTTCTATCAGGATTTTTCATTTCATTTTCTATTTTTTTTCCTAAAGGGGTAGAATAAACTTTATGAATTTGACTTCCCTTTTGGTATAAGGATTGAGTGTGGTCTGGGGACGATGCCTCGGGTTTTCATTGTTCCACAGGTGTAGGTAGTTAGGGGGGGTTCTGAATTGGAGGGCTTGTAGACGTAATTAATAATATGAGATAAACCACAGAGGAAAAAGGTGTTTTCTGCTCATCCAACCCCCGGGGCTAGAAAACACGGGAGGCCAGAGACACCCAGGGTGTGGGTTTTCCCCCTTTTCGCTACCCAAGGTGAACTCGTCCCCAAAGGAGCTTCACATCTAGCCAGAGGCTCACGTTCACATTCAGGAATGAAAGTAGTGGGATCTTCACATCGGGCCAGAGGCTCACGTTCACGATCAGGAATGAAAGTAGTGGGAGCTTCACATCCGGCCAGAGGCTCACGTTCACGCTCAGGAATGAAAGTAGTGGGAGCTTCACATCTGGCCAGAGGCTCATGTTCACGCTCAGGAATGAAAGTAGTGGGAGCTTCACATCTGGCCAGAGGCTCACGTTCACGCTCAGGAATGAAAGTAGTGGGAGCTTCACATCTGGCCAGAGACTCACGTTCACATTCAGGAATGAAAGTAGTGGGAGCTTCACATCTGGCCAAAGGCTCACGTTCACATTCAGGAATGAAAGTAGTGGGAGCTTCACATCTGGCCAAAGGCTCACGTTCACATTCAGGAATGAAAGTAGTGGGAGCTTCACATCTGGCCAGAGACTCACGTTCACATTCAGGAATGAAAGTAGTGGGAGCTTCACATCGGGCCAGAGGCTCACGTTCATATTCAGGAATGAAAGTAGTGGGAGCTTCACATCTGGCCAGAGACTCACGTTCACATTCAGGAATGAAAGTAGTGGGAGCTTCACATCGGGCCAGAGGCTCATGTTTACGCTCAGGAATGAAAGTAGTGGGAGCTTCACATCGGACCAGAGGCTCATGTTTACGCTCAGGAATGAAAGTAGTGGGAGCTTCACATCTGGCCAGAGACTCACGTTCACGATCAGGAATGAAAGTAGTGGGAGCTTCACATCTGGATAGAGACTCACGTTCACATTCAGGAATGAAAGTAGTGGGAGCTTCACATCGGGCCAGAGACACACGTTCACATTCAGGAATGAAAGTAGTGGGAGCTTCACATCGGGCCAGAGGCTCACAATCACATTCAGGAATGAAAGTAGTGGGAGCTTCACATCGGGCCAGAGGCTCACAATCACATTCAGGAATGAAAGTATTGGGAGCTTCACATCTAGCCAGAGGCTCACGTTCACATTCAGGAATGAAAGTAGTGGGATCTTCACATCGGTCCAGAGGCTCACGTTCACGATCAGGAATGAAAGTAGTGGGAGCTTCACATCCGGCCAGAGGCTCACGTTCACGCTCAGGAATGAAAGTAGTGGGAGCTTCACATCTGGTCAGAGGCTCACGTTCACGCTCAGGAATGAAAGTAGTGGGAGCTTCACATCTGGCCAGAGGCTCACGTTCACATTCAGGAATGAAAGTAGTGGGAGCTTCACATCTGGCCAGAGGCTCACGTTCACGCTCAGGAATGAAAGTAGTGGGAGCTTCACATCTGGCCAGAGGCTCATGTTCACGCTCAGGAATGAAAGTAGTGGGAGCTTCACATCGGGCCAGAGGCTCACGTTCACGCTCAGGAATGAAAGTAGTGGGAGCTTCACATCTGGCCAGAGGCTCACGTTCACATTCAGGAATGAAAGTAGTGGGAGCTTCACATCTGGCCAGAGACTCACGTTCACATTCAGGAATGAAAGTAGTGGGAGCTTCACATCTGGCCAAAGGCTCACGTTCACATTCAGGAATGAAAGTAGTGGGAGCTTCACATCTGGCCAAAGGCTCACGTTCACATTCAGGAATGAAAGTAGTGGGAGCTTCACATCGGGCCAGAGGCTCACAATCACATTCAGGAATGAAAGTAGTGGGAGCTTCACATCGGGCCAGAGGCTCACAATCACATTCAGGAATGAAAGTATTGGGAGCTTCACATCCGGCCAGAGGCTCACGTTCACGCTCAGGAATGAAAGTAGTGGGAGCTTCACATCTGGTCAGAGGCTCACGTTCACGCTCAGGAATGAAAGTAGTGGGAGCTTCACATCTGGCCAGAGGCTCACGTTCACATTCAGGAATGAAAGTAGTGGGAGCTTCACATCTGGCCAGAGGCTCACGTTCACGCTCAGGAATGAAAGTAGTGGGAGCTTCACATCTGGCCAGAGGCTCATGTTCACGCTCAGGAATGAAAGTAGTGGGAGCTTCACATCTGGCCAGAGGCTCACGTTCACGCTCAGGAATGAAAGTAGTGGGAGCTTCACATCTGGCCAGAGGCTCACGTTCACATTCAGGAATGAAAGTAGTGGGAGCTTCACATCTGGCCAGAGACTCACGTTCACATTCAGGAATGAAAGTAGTGGGAGCTTCACATCTGGCCAAAGGCTCACGTTCACATTCAGGAATGAAAGTAGTGGGAGCTTCACATCTGGCCAAAGGCTCACGTTCACATTCAGGAATGAAAGTAGTGGGAGCTTCACATCTGGCCAGAGACTCACGTTCACATTCAGGAATGAAAGTAGTGGGAGCTTCACATCTGGCCAGAGGCTCACGTTCACATTCAGGAATGAAAGTAGTGGGAGCTTCACATCTGGCCAGAGGCTCACGTTCACATTCAGGAATGAAAGTAGTGGGAGCTTCACATCCGGCCAGAGACTCACGTTCACATTCAGGAATGAAAGTAGTGGGAGCTTCACATCTGGTCAGAGGCTCACGTTCACATTCAGGAATGAAAGTAGTGGGAGCTTCACATCCGGCCAGAGACTCACGTTCACATTCAGGAATGAAAGTAGTGGGAGCTTACACATCTGGCCAGAGGCTCACGTTCACAATTCAGGAATGAAAGTAGTGGGAGCTTCACATCCGGCCAGAGTACTCACGTTCACATTCAGGAATGAAAGTAGTGGGAGCTTCACATCCGGCCAGAGACTCACGTTCACATTCAGGAATGAAAGTAGTGGGAGCTTCACATCCGGCCAGAGACTCACGTTCACATTCAGGAATGAAAGTAGTGGGAGCTTCACATCCGGCCAGAGACTCACGTTCACATTCAGGAATGAAAGTAGTGGGAGCTTCACATCGGCCCCGAGGCTCACGTTCACATTCAGGAATGAAAGTAAATGGGAGCTTCACATCTGGCCAGAGGCTCACGTTCACATTCAGGAATGAAAGTAGTGGGAGCTTCACCATCGGCCAGAGGCTCACGTTCACATTCAGGAATGAAAGTAGTGGGAGCTTCACATCGGGCCCGAGGCTCACGTTCACATTCAGGAATGAAAGTGTGGGAGCTTAACATACGGCCAGAGGCTCACAGTTCCAGCCCACTATTCTTCCGCCACTTCTGTTAATCTGAATCTCATTTGTAACATAAAAAAAAACACATTATTTGTGCATCATAGATTATACTAATGCATTTGATAAAGTAAAACATGATAAAATGATTAAAATGATAAAAGATATCTATATTCATGGGAAAGATTTAAGAATAATAAAGAATATTTACAGGAATCAAGTGCAGAAAATTTAAAATTGGAAATAAAGGAGGGTAGTTATGAACACATAAAGCTAGGAGTAACGACATGTTGGGGTCTTGTCACCAGATCTCTTCTCCCCATACAGCGAAGTAATAATGAGAGAGATCAAAGAAAAGGGCCGGAATACTAATACAATGTAAATAGTATATGTTATGCAAATGACACAGTATTGGTGGCGGATAATGCAACAGACCTACAAATTGTTGGACATTGAAAACCCAGAGGGTGCAAAGAAAATGACTCTCCTTGAATACCAAGAAAACAGTAACAATGGTGATATTAAAGAAAATGTTTACAACAAATGTGACATAGAAATAGGGACAATTCTTAACAAAATGGATAATTTTAAATACCTAGGGGCATTTATAACATCAGATGGAAGATGTACAACAGAGGTTAGAGCAGAATTGGGCAAGCAAAAGCCTCATTTCAGAAAATGAAGAGTATCTTATGCAATAAGTGATTATCATTGAATGTAATAAGCAGAGTGCTGAAATGCTATATAGAACCAGTGTTGCTTACATGACAGTGAAACTTGGAATGTAGAATGACAAAATTGATAGAGGGGAGAAAATAAACTGAGTGGACAAAAGAGAGGAAACAAAACAAACAAGTAAGACTTACAGTTTGGATTTGTTCCGGAGTGCGGTGGCTGGGCGGCAAGCGCAGAATAGTTCTTAACCTCGCTGCTGAGTGGTGATCTGGGGGGAAGAAATAAATCAGTAGTTGTGGAGAGAGGACCTCACACCACAGCTGATTGGCGAGTTGATATCCTGGCCTGTACTCATCGACTCATTGAAGAGACAAGTGCAGAACCATGTCGCCGTCACAGCTGATCGGTTTCTGGTTGTGTTGGCGCGTTCACGCGGGCACTGGGAGACGAGGCGTGTAGAATGCGAAGAGAAAGGTTTAACGGGCTGCATCATTCAATATGTTCACGCTACCAGGTATCGCTCAAAGATGTTAGGATTCATCTGTCGGCAGAGGGGAGACTGCTGCCAAAGACCGCAATTCATGGCATACATCATTACGCAAGGGTGTCGTCACTTGCGAAGAGAACGAACGAACGAACAAACTTAATTTTCGAAGGGTAACAAATTGGGCACTCAGGCCCGTCTTACATTCGGGCCCTTCCAATCACTTCATCTTTCGTTCATCAGTTCATAGTGCATTCACATTCACATGACAGAGAGTAGGACGGCAAGAGCTGTGGGAAAATTAAGACTGAAAAAAAAAGAAACCACCGCAAGAGATCCTCCTCTCGGAACGTCATGCATTCTTTGCCCATATTGTCAAGGAACATTTCGAGCCAAAATAGGCCTTATCAGCCATCTCAGAACTCACGGCTCCATACTTTCAACCCACTGGATGAAATGAATGGTCATCATCATTATTGATGGACAAACAACATGAGGTTCACAGAGATCTACAAACATACGTTCTTAATAGAAATCCACACAACTGCAACATAATATGAAGTAATGCAGCTTTACAGAACAGAATTACTAACAATACAAGGATCGTTGCGGCGACTTGCCTTCATCAGCAAACAAATGCATACTCAAACACAACATATTATCACGGAGAAGCCCCTCCTGTGATTGCATTAAAGCATTAATAGGCATAATAGAAATGTATGAGGTTTACAGAGATCACCAGCTGACGTTCATGTTAGGAATGTTTGAGGCTTTCAGTGGTGAGCCGCAGATGTTCTTGATAGGCGTGTAGGAGGCCGAAATTTGTCTACGGCTCATGTTCTTTATAGGAGTGTATGAGGCCGACAGAGCCGTAGACCAGATGTTGATTCAGTTTAGAAATGAATGGAGCTTACACAGGCTTACAACATGTGTCATCATCATCATCATCATCATCATCATCATCATCATCATCATCATCATCATCATCATCATCATCATCATCATCATCATCATCATCATCATCATCATCACGTGCCCTGAAAACTAGTGTAGGTGTTAATGTCTTTAAACAGATCTTGATCTTTTGTGGTTTTGAATCAGCTCTCTATGTCACCGTCTCAGCCCATCCAGCATTCATGTCTCTCTGTCTGTCTCTACCGTTTCCCCATTGATCTTCCAGTCATCACAATGTTGTTCATTGCCTCTCTTCTCATGATCTGACCAAATAATTCTTGACTGATATAAATGTATGAGGCTTTCAGAGGCGTACACCAAAGGTTGTTAATCTGGCGTGGCCGTGGAACATACTGCAAGGTGTACATTCAGATGGAGTGCGACTAAAGTTTATGTTGTCTTGTCTAAAGTCTGCCTGTCTGGAGTTCCCTCAGGGCAAGACACCAAAAAAAGAAGTGTTATTTTGTTACAGTAGGTTGAAGCAAAAAAACTATTGCAAGATATCACGGTCAAGAAAATAAATTCCGGCATTCGACAACAATATACGGCATACAACATATGACATACAACATACGGCGTAAGCATTTGACATACAACATATGGGATACAAAATACAGCATACGGCATACAAAATACAACATACGGCATTCAAAAAATGACATACGGCATACAACATACGACATACGGCTTACAACATACAACATATGACATATAACATACAACAAAAAAGGGCTATGTTAAAGGCAATTGTGCATGGAGAAGTAGTTGGCAACAGGTTTTAAAACGTTACAGTTGTGTGGAACACCTTCCAGAGATGGACCTGAAGAAGCTTGACTGAGTTACAGTTGTGTGAACACTCCAGAGATGGTCCTGAAGAAGGCTTGAACTGAGTTAGCAGGTTGTGTGGAACCCTCCAGACATGGACCTGAAGAGATTTGCTGAGTTGGCAGGTGTGTGAAACACCTCCAGAAAATGGACCCGAAGTAGCTTGATTGAGTTACAGGTGTGTGAACACTTCCAGAGATCGACCTGAAGAGCTTGACTGAGATACAGGTGTGGGAACACTTCCAGAAATGGACCTGAAGAAGCTTGACTGAGATACAGGTGTGTGGAACACTTCCAGAGATGGATCTGAAGAAGCTTGACTGAGATACAGGTGTGTGGAACACTTCCAGAGATGGACCTGAAGAAATTTGGCGAAGTGAACCGTAGCGACGTAGGACAGGGATTGTTAGAATATCATCCTAAACGAGTGAGAGGTCGTTCAAGCCTACATACTGACCTCTTTGTTGGCCCGGAAGTAGGAGAGGTCAAACTGCAACCCATAATTCTTCATGTTCTCCGATTCTACTTCCTCTTCCGGTTGTCGAGAGAGTGCGGTGAAGGTTTTCAGCAGGGCACTGGGGCTGTCAGTCCTGGGAGATGAGGCCATTGACCATGTGACAACTTGATCACATCAAATATGGCTTACTCTTGTAATCTCTTCACAACATTATCTAGATTGTCATAGTCACGACCAGTAACACAAGCACCGAATGAGAGAGAGAGAGAGAGAGAGAGAGAGAGAGAGAGAGAGAGAGAGAGGAGAGAGAGAGAGAGAGAGAGAGAGAAAGAGAGAGAGAGAGGTGAGTGACACCTTACATTCTTGACAGACCAAAGTATGTGAGTTGGAATGTGGCCAAATTCCATCACAATGCCTGGGCAGAGCTTCAGAGAGACATGTGGTGCCTAACGACATGTTCCCTCTCTCCGGCCTTGCCTTGCGTACTCCATAGGAATGAGTAACCAGTACGTCTGGCACAAGGTAGGCTGCAGACGCTGGCGGCTCAGCGTAAACTTCTTCCACTGTGCGGATCTCGAGATGGTGAGAAATGCCCGCCGGAGCTATTGCTCGCCTGCTGCGAGCAAGGTCTCTACCGACTGACTGATAAATAAGAAACGACAAAAGTAGTGGTATTTCAATTCCGCTTGCGACTCCCACCATGCTACACCCTTCATGTGTCTTCACAAAGTCGGACTAGAGTCAAACTCAACAGTGGTCTTCTTTCCCCGCTGATTCTACCAAACCCGTTTCCCTTGGCTGTGGTTCGCTAGATAGTAGATAGGGACAGTGGAATCTCGTTAATCCATTCATGAGGTGGACAAACAGAAAATACAAATAGACATACAGGGACATAAAGAAAGAGACAGGTAGAGAGGGAAAGAGAAAGAGACAGGCAAGAGAGACAAATATATTTCGGATATCCTTTACAGGGCATTGCAGTTAACACCAGCATTTTTCAGCTGCTGTTGTCTTGGCAAGTTTTACGTTTTGTAGCTTGCCATTGCTTTCTGAACAACCGGCGCACATACCTCCGTAAGTAACTAGCGCGACGCGATCCGCTGCCGAATCTCGCGCAGCTGTGTTTCGTACGAAGGTATACGGGATTACGAACAACGTCCTTAACCCCTTCGCCAGTGAGACCGGCATACACACACACACACACACACACACACACACACACACACACACACACACACACACACAGGGAGAGAGAGAGAGGGGTAAAGAAGTAGAGACAGAGAGAGAGGTGATGAGAGATGGACAGGCAGACAAGAAAGACAGAGAAATGGGGAAGAGAGACTGGCTTGGTCAGTGTCTATGGTCAGCTTACATCTGTGGTCCAGTGTCCATGTTCAGCTTACCATCTATGGTCAGTGTCTATGGTTCAGCTTACCATCTGTGGTCAGTGTCTATGTTCAGCTTCCATCTGTGATCAGTGTCTATGGTCAGCTTACCATCTGTGGTCAGTGTCTATGTTCAGCTTACCATCTGTGGTCAGTGTCTATGTTAGCTTACCATCTGTGGTCAGTGTCCATGGTCAGCTTACTATGTGTGGTCAGTGTCTATGTTTACTTACCATCTGTGGTCAGTGTCTATGTTCACTACCTCTTTTTTTTGTTTTCCCTGTTGCGTGTCTATGTTCAGCTTACCATCTGTGGTCAGTGTCTATGTTCAGCTTACCATCGTTTTCATTCTATGTTCAGCTTACCCTCTGTTGTCATGTCTATTTCACTTTCCTTGTGGTCAGTGTTATGTTTAGCTTACCATCTGTTCAGTTTTCCCTTTTTAAAAGTTCAGAGTGCGGTGGCTGGGCGGCAAGCGCAGTATGTTCTTAACCTCGCTGCTGATGGTGATCTGGGGGGAAGAAAATAAATCATACATTGTGGAGAGTGGCTCACACCACAACGATTGGCGAGTTGATATCCTGTCCTGTACTCATCGACTCATTTGAATAGACAAGTGCAGAACCATGTCGCCGTCACAGCTGATCGGTTTCTGGTTGTGTTGGCGCGTTCACGCGGGCACTGGGAGAGCGAGGCGCGTAGAATGCGAAGAGAAAGGTTTAACGGGCTGCATCATTCAATATGTTCACGCTACCAGGTATCGCTCAAAGATGTTAGGATTCATCTGTCGGCAGAGGGGAGACTGCTGCCAAAGACCGCAATTCATGGCGTACAATCATTACGCAAGAGTGTCGTCACTTGCGAAGAGAACGAACGAACGAACAAAGTTAATTTTCGAAGGGTAACAAATTGGGCACGCAGGCCCGTCTTACATTCGGCCCTTCCAATCACTCATCTTTCGTTCATCAGTGCATAGTGCATTCACATTCACATGACAGAGAGTAGGACGGCAAGAGCTGTGGGAAAATTAAGACTGAAAAAACAAGAAACCACCGCAGGAGATCCTCCTCTCGGAACGTCATGCATTCTTTGCCCATATTGTCAAAGAACATTTCGACCCAAAATAGGCCTTATCAGCCATCTCAGAACTCACGGCTCCATACTTTCAACCCCACTGGATGAAATGAATGGTCATCATCATTCTTGATGGACAAACAACATGTGGTTCACAGAGATCTACAACACACGTTCTTAATAGAAATGCACACAATGCAACATAATATGAAGTAGTGCAGCTTTACAGAACATAATTACTAACAATACAAGGACGTTGCGGCGACTTGCCTTCATCAGCAAACAAATGCATACTCAAAACACAACATATTATCACGGAGAAGCCCCTCCTGTGATTGCATTAAAGCATTAATGGGCATAATAGACATGTATGAGGTTTACAGAGATCACCAGCTGACGTTCTTGTTAGGAATGTTTGAGGCTTTCAGTGGTGAGCCGCAGATGTTCTTGATAGGAGTGTACGAGGCCGACATTTTTTTACAGCTCATGTTCTGGATAGGAGTGTATGAGGCCGACAGAGCCGTAGACCAGATGTGATTCAGTTTAGAAATGAATGGAGCTTACACAGGCTTACAACAACATGTGTCATCATCATCAACAGCATCATCCTCATCATCATCATCATCATCATCATCATCATCATCATCATCATCATCATCATCATCATCATCATCATCATCATCACGAGCCCTGAAAACTAGTATAGGTGTTAATGTCTTTAAACAGATCTTGATCTTTTGTGTTTTTGATCAGCTCTCTATGTCACCTTCTCAGCCCATCCAGCATTATGTCTCTCTGTCTGTCTCTACCGTTTCCCCATTGATCTTTCCAGTCATCACAATGTTGTTCATTGCCTATCTTCTCATGATCTGACCAAATAATTCTTGACTGATATAAATGTATGAGGCTTTCAGAGGCGTACACCAAAGGTTGTTAAATCTGGCGTGGCCGTGGAACATACTGCAGGTGTACATTCAGATGGAGTGCAACTAAAGTTATGTTGTCTTGTCTAAAGTCTGCCTGTCTGGAGTTCCACTCAGGGCAAGACACCAAACACAGAAGTGTTATTTTGTTACAGTAGGTTGAAGCAAAACACTATTGCAAGATATCACGGTCAAGAAAATAAATTCCGGCATTCGACATACAATATACGGCATACAACATATGACATACAACATACGGCGTAAGCATTCGACATACAACATATGGCATACAACATACAGCATACGGCATACAACATACAACATACGGCATTCAAAATATGACATACGGCATACAACATACGACATACGGCTTACAACATACAACATATGACATATAACATACAACAATAAAGGTCTATGTTAAAGGCAATTGTGCATGGAGAAGTAGTTGGCAACAGGTTTAACACGTTACAGTTGTGTGGAACACCTCCAGAGATGGACCTGAAGAAGCTTGACTGAGTTACAGTTGTGTGGAACACCTCCAGAGATGGTCCTGAAGAAGCTTGACTGAGTTACAGGTGTGTGGAACACCTCCAGACATGGACCTGAAGAGATTTGGCTGAGTTGCAGGTGTGTGAAACACCTCCAGAAATGGACCCGAAGTAGCTTGATTGAGTTACAGGTGTGTGGAACACTTCCAGAGATCGACCTGAAGAAGCTTGACTGAGATACAGGTGTGTGGAACACTTCCAGAAATGGACCTGAAGAAGCTTGACTGAGATACAGGTGTGTGGAACACTTCCAGAGATGGATCTGAAGAAGCTTGACTGAGATACAGGTGTGTGGAACACTTCCAGAGATGGACCTGAAGAAATTTGGCGAAGTGAACCGTAGCGACGTAGGACAGGGATTGTTAGAATATCATCCTAAACGAGTGAGAGGTCGTTCAAGCCTACATACTGACCTCTTTGTTGGCCCGGAAGTAGGAGAGGTCAAACTGCAACCCATAATTCTTCATGTTCTCCGATTCTACTTCCTCTTCCGGTTGTCGAGAGAGTGCGGTGAAGGTTTTCAGCAGGGCACTGGGGCTGTCAGTCCTGGGAGATGAGGCCATTGACCATGTGACAACTTGATCACATCAAATATGGCTTACTCTTGTAATCTCTTCACAACATTATCTAGATTGTCATAGTCACGACCAGTAACACAAGCACCGAATGAGAGAGAGAGAGAGAGAGAGAGAGAGAGAGAGAGAGAGAGAGAGAGAGAGAGAGAGAGAGAGAGAGAGAAAGAGAGAGAGAGAGGTGAGGACACCTTACATTCTTGACAGACCAAAGTATGTGAGTTGGAATGTGGCCAAAATTCCATCACAATGCCTGGGCAGAGCTTCAGAGAAACATGTGGTGCCTAAACGACATGTTCCCTCTCTCGGCCTTGCCTTGCGTACTCCATAGGAATGAGTAACCAGTACGTCTGGCACAAGGTAGGCTGCAGACGCTGGCGGCTCAGCGTAAAACTTCTTCCACTGTGCGGATCTCGCGATCGGCGAGAATATGCCCGCCGGAGATATTGCTCGCCTGCTGCGAGCAAATCTCTACCGACTGACTGAATAAATAAAGAAACGACAAAAGTAGTGGTATTTCAATTCCGCTTGCGCTCCCACCTATGCTACACCCTTCATGTGTCTTCACAAAGTCGGACTAGAGTCAAACTCAACAGGGTCTTCTTTCCCCGCTGATTCTACCAAACCCGTTCCCTTGGCTGTGGTTTCGCTAGATAGTAGATAGGGACAGTGGGAATCTCGTTAATCCATTCATGAGGTGGACAAACAGAAAATACAAATAGACATACAGGGACATAAAGAAAGAGACAGGTAGAGAGGAAAGAGAAAGAGACAGGCAAGAGAGACAAATATATTCGGATATCCTTTACAGGGCATTGCAGTTAACACAGCCATTTTTCAGCTGCTGTTGTCTTGGCAAGTTTTACGTTTTGTAGCTTGCCATTGCTTTCTGAACAACCGGCGCACATACCTCCGTAAGTAACTAGCGCGACGCGATCCGCTGCCGAATCTCGCGCAGCTGTGTTTCGTACGAAGGTATACGGGATTACGAACAACGTCCTTAACCCCTTCGCCAGTGAGACCGGCATACACACACACACACCACACACACACACACACACACACACACACACACACACACACAGGGAGAGAGAGAGAGGGGTAAAGAAGTAGAGACAGAGAGAGAGGTGATGAGAGAGATGGACAGGCAGACAAGAAAGACAGAGAAATGGGGGAAGAGAGACTGGGCTTGGTCAGTGTCTATGGTCAGCTTACCATCTGTGGTCAGTGTCCATGTTCAGCTTACCATCTATGGTCAGTGTCTATGTTCAGCTTACCATCTGTGGTCAGTGTCTATGTTCAGCTTACCATCTGTGATCAGTGTCTATGGTCAGCTTACCATCTGTGGTCAGTGTCTATGTTCAGCTTACCATCTGTGGTCAGTGTCTATGTTCAGCTTACCATCTGTGGTCAGTGTCCATGGTCAGCTTACTATGTGTGGTCAGTGTCTATGTTCAGCTTACCATCTGTGGTCAGTGTCTATGTTCATCTTACCATCTGTGGTCAGTGTCTATGTTCAGCTTACCATCTGTTGTCAGTGTCTATGTTCAGCTTACCATCTGTGGTCAGTGTCTATGTTCAGCTTACCATCTGTTGTCAGTGTCTATGTTCAGCTTACCATCTGTTGTCAGTGTCTATGTTCAGCTTACCATCTGTGGTCAGTGTCTATGTTTCAGCTTACCATCTGTGGTCAGTGTCTATGTTCAGCTTACCATCTGTGGTCAGTGTCTATGTTCAGCTTACCATCTGTGGTCAGTGTCTATGTTCAGCTTACCATCTGTGGTCAGTGTATATGGTCAGCTTACCATCTGTTGTCAGTGTCTATGTTCAGCTTACCATCTGTGGTCAGTGTCTATGTTCAGCTTACCATCTGTGGTCAGTGTCTATGTTCAGCTTACCATCTGTGGTGAGTGTCTATGGTCAGCTTACCATCTGTGGTCAGTGTCTATGTTCAGCTTACCATCTGTGGTCAGTGTCTATGTTCAGCTTACCATCTGTGGTCAGTGTCCATGGTCAGCTTACTGTCTGTGGTCAGTGTCTATGTTCAGCTTACCATCTGTGGTCAGTGTCTATGTTCAGCTTACCATCTGTGGTTAGTGTCTATGTTCAGCTTACCATCTGTGGTCAGTGTCTATGTTCAGCTTACCATCTGTGGTCAGTGTCTATGTTCAGCTTACCATCTGTGGTCAGTGTCTATGTTCAGCTTACCATCTGTGGTCAGTGTCTATGTTCAGCTTACCATCTGTGGTTAGTGTCTATGTTCAGCTTACCATCTGTGGTCAGTGTCTATGTTCAGCTTACCATCTGTGGTCAGTGTCTATTGTCAGCTTACCATCTGTGGTCAGTGTCTATGTTCAGCTTACCATCTGTGGTCAGTGTCTATGTTCAGCTTACCATCTGTGGTCAGTGTCCATGGTCAGCTTACTGTCTGTGGTCAGTGTCTATGTTCAGCTTACCATCTGTGGTCAGTGTCTATGTTCATCTTACCATCTGTGGTCAGTGTCCATGGTCAGCTTAACATCTGTGGTCAGTGTCTATGTTCAGCTTACCATCTGTGGTCAGTGTCCATGGTCAGCTTACCATCTGGGGTCAGGTCCATGCCGTAAGCTTGTACTGTCATGTGGTCAGTGTCTTTGTCATCTTACCATCTGTGGTCAGTGTTCTATGTTCAGCTTACATCTGTGGTCAGTGTCCTATGGTCAGCTACATCTGTGTCAGTGTCTATGGTCAGCTTACCATCTGTGGTGAGTGTCTATGTTCAGCTTAACCATTCTGTGTCCGTGTCTATGTTCAGCGTACCATCTGTGGTCAGAGGTCTATGTTCAGCTTACCATCTGTGGTCAGTGTCCATGGTAAGCTTACCATCTGGGTCAGTGTCTATATCAGCTTACCATCTGTGGTCAGTGTCTATGTTCAGCTTACCAATATAGTGGTAAGTGTCTCTGTCAGGCTCTTACCATCGGGTGAGTGTCTATGGTCAGCTACCATCTGGGGTGAGTGTCTATGGTCAGCTTACCATCTGTGGTCAGTGTCTATGTTCAGCTTACCATCTGTGGTCAGTGTCTATGTCAGCTTCCATCTGTGGTCAGTGTCCATGGTCAGCTTACCATCTCCGGTGGTAGTGTCCATGGTCAGATTACCATTCTGTGGTCAGTGCTCTAGTTCAGATTACCATCTGTGGGCAGTTCCATGTCACCAAGCTTACCATCTGTGGCAGTGTCTATGGTCAGCTTACTGTCTGTGGTCAGTGTCTATATCAGTTAACCTTGTGGTCACATCCACGCACAGCCCACCTCTTGATAATGACTTTGGCCAACTTGAGTACGTTGACCAGGCCAGGGTGAGCCTCTTGAACTTGTCGAGATACTGAAAGTGGACAGAGATGAGGTGAACATTTGCAGGCAATATAACTTGGCACATACTGAATGTAACCAGAGATGAGATGAACATTTGTAGACATTAAAAATTAAATTGCCAATAAACTGAGAGTGGAAGAGATGAGATTAACATTGCAGATAATATAACTTGTCAGATAATAAAAGTAAACAGAGATGAGATGAAACACTTGCAGACAATATCACTTGCCCACATACTGAAGGTGGACAGAGATGATGAGATGAACACTTGCAGACAATATCACTTGCCCACATACTGAAGGTGGACAGAGATGATGAGATGAACACTTGCAGACAATATCACTTGCCCACATACTGAAGGTGGACAGAGATGATGAGATGAACACTTGCAGACAATATCACTTGCCCACATACTGAAGGTGGACAGAGATGATGAGATGAACACTTGCAGACAATATCACTTGCCCACATACTGAAGGTGGACAGAGATGATGAGATGAACACTTGCAGACAATATCACTTGCCCACATACTGAAGGTGGACAGAGATGATGAGATGAACACTTGCAGACAATATCACTTGCCCACATACTGAAGGTGGACAGAGATGATGAGATGAACACTTGCAGACAATATCACTTGCCCACATACTGAAGGTGGACAGAGATGATGAGATGAACACTTGCAGACAATATCACTTGCCCACATACTGAAGGTGGACAGAGATGATGAGATGAACACTTGCAGACAATATCACTTGCCCACATACTGAAGGTGGACAGAGATGATGATGAACACTTGCAGACAATATCACTTGCCCACATACTGAGTGACAGAGATGATGAGATGAACACTTGCCAATATCACTTGCCCACATACTGAAGGTGGACAGAGATGATGAGATGAACACTTGCAGACAATATCACTTGCCCACATACTGAAGGTGGACAGAGATGATGAGATGAACACTTGCAGACAATATCACTTGCCCACATACTGAAGGTGGACAGAGATGATGAGATGAACACTTGCAGACAATATCACTTGCCCACATACTGAAGGTGGACAGAGATGATGAGATGAACACTTGCAGACAATATCACTTGCCCACATACTGAAGGTGGACAGAGATGATGAGATGAACACTTGCAGACAATATCACTTGCCCACATACTGAAGGTGGACAGAGATGATGAGATGAACACTTGCAGACAATATCACTTGCCCACATACTGAAGGTGGACAGAGATGATGAGATGAACACTTGCAGACAATATCACTTGCCCACATACTGAAGGTGGACAGAGATGATGAGATGAACACTTGCAGACAATATCACAGTCTCAGAACTGTTTCTTGCTATCTGGTTATTTGTGAGCTTGACATTGCAGAAGAACAGCAACAAAAGAGTAAAGAGACAGAAACAGAAGCAGAAAAAACAGAACAGAAAGAAGAGACAACAGACACAGAAACAGAAGCAGACAACAGACACAGAAACAGAAGCAGAAAAGAGACAGAACAGAAGGAAAAACAGACACAGAAACAGAAGAGACACAGAGACAGCACAGAAGCAGACAACAGAGACAGCAACAGAAGCAGACAACAGACACAGAAACAGAAGCAGACAACAGAGACAGCAACAGAAGCAGACAACAGAGACAGCAACAGAAGCAGACAAACAGAGACAGCAACAGAAGCAGGACAACAGAGACAGCAACAGAAGCCAGACAACAGAGACACAGAAACAGAAGCAGACAACAGAGACAGCAACAGAAGCAGACAACAGAGACAGCAACAGAAGCAGACAACAGACACAGAAACAGAAGCAGACAACAGAGACAGCAACAGAAGCAGACAACAGAGACAGCAACAGAAGCAGACAACAGACACAGAAACAGAAGCAGACAACAGAGACAGCAACAGAAGCAGACAACAGAGACAGCAACAGAAGCAGACAACAGAGACAGCAACAGAAGCAGACAACAGAGACAGCAACAGAAGCAGACAACAGAGACACAGAAACAGAAGCAGACAACAGACACAGAAACAGAAGCAGACAACAGAGACACAGAAACAGAAGCAGACAACAGACACAGAAACAGAAGCAGATAACAGAGACAGCAACAGAAGCAGACAACAGACACAGAAACAGAAGCAGATAACAGAGACAGCAACAGAAGCAGACAACAGAGACAGCAACAGAAGCAGACAACAGAGACAGCAACAGACACAGAAACAGAAGCAGACAACAGAGACACAGAAACAGAAGCAGACAACAGAGACAGCAACAGACACAGAAACAGAAGCAGACAACAGACACAGAAACAGAAGCAGACAACAGAGACACAGAAACAGAAGCAGACAACAGACACAGAAACAGAAGCAGATAACAGAGACAGCAACAGAAGCAGACAACAGACACAGAAACAGAAGCAGACAACAGAGACAGCAACAGAAGCAGACAACAGAGACAGCAACAGAAGCAGATAACAGAGACAGCAACAGAAGCAGACAACAGACACAGAAACAGAAGCAGACAACAGAGACAGCAACAGAAGCAGACAACAGAGACAGCAACAGAAGCAGACAACAGAGACAGCAACAGAAGCAGACAACAGACACAGAAACAGAAGCAGATAACAGAGACAGCAACAGAAGCAGACAACAGACACAGAAACAGAAGCAGACAACAGAGACAGCAACAGAAGCAGACAACAGAGACACAGAAACAGAAGCAGATAACAGAGACAGCAACAGAAGCAGACAACAGAGACACAGAAACAGAAGCAGACAACAGAGACACAGAAACAGAAGCAGACAACAGACACAGAAACAGAAGCAGATAACAGAGACAGCAACAGAAGCAGACAACAGAGACACAGAAACAGAAGCAGATAACAGAGACAGCAACAGAAGCAGACAACAGAGACACAGAAACAGAAGCAGACAACAGACACAGAAACAGAAGCAGACAACAGAGACACAGCAACAGAAGCAGATAACAGAGACACAGCAACAGAAGCAGATAACAGAGACACAGCAACAGAAGCAGATAACAGAGACACACACTACAGCAACTATTGGGCCACAGACAACATATAAGTACACATACATTGATGATGTCACAGACACAACATAAAAGTGTTGTTTGTCCATCAAGAATGATGATGACCATTCATTTCATCCAGTGGGGTTGAAAGTATGGAGCCGTGAGTTCTGAGATGGCTGATAAGGCCTATTTTGGCTCGAAATGTTCTTTGACAATGTGGGCAAAGAATGCTTGACTTTCCACGAGGAGGATCTCCTGCAGTGGTTTTTCTGTCCAGCCCTTTCTTCGCAGTTCTTGCAATCCTGGTTGCTTTACAAGTGACTGCACCCTTGTGTAATGATGTACGCCACGAATTTCGGTCTTTGGCAGCAGTCTCCCAGGTTTCGTGATGAATTCCAAAAAAGCTTTTAGTGACATCTTCAGAGTGTCTTTAAAACATTTCCTCTGGCCGCCTTGGGTGCTTTGACCACAATGCAGCTCGTCGTAAAAACTTCGTTTAGGGAGCCTATGATCTGGCATGCGAGTTAAGTGACCAGCACAGCGAATATGATTGTTCATTAGTACAGTGTGGATACTGGGCATGGACGCTCTTTCTAGGACTTCAGTGTCTGGGATCTTGTCTTACCATTTAATCTTCAGTAGCTTCCTAAGGCAGACTGGACTGTGTGGAAGTGGTTTAATTTCCTACCATGTCGCTGATAAACAGTCCAGGTTTCACAAGCATATAGCAGTGTGGATAATTCGACTACTTTGTAGACTTTCAGCTTTGTTTGCAGGCTTATTCCAGTTCTGTCCCATACATTCTTGTACAGTCTGCCAAAGGCCGCGCAGGCCTTGGAGATCAAGATACAAGAAAACATACATTGATGATGTCACAGACACAACATACAAGTATACATACACTGATGATGTCACAGACACAACAAACAAGTACACATACATTGATGATGTCACAGATAATGGAGGGTATGTTGGTATCACGGCAATCATGCCAGCTTTCTGAGTCAGCGAGAGCTACACACTTCAATTGCGTGCATCGGTTGATCAGTCTGTGCAGCAGAAATGGCATTTGTGCGCATCATAGGAGATGTGACAGCTGGAATTGTGACGGAATCTATATCACCATGTGGATCATCGGTTGAAACAATAGCACATCACTCAAACCCATACATGCTCGTCTCCAGCGGCAAATGTGGCATGTAGCATGTGGCATGTGACATGTTGAATGTGGAATGTGGCATATGGCATGTGACATTGAATCTGATGGTGTCAGTAGCCTTACTGGCTGTAAACACACCGTGTTCTGACTCTCACACGTCCTATCTTGCCAGAGCCAGGCTTAAATCTATATTCATAAATCCACACACATTGTATTTGATCTGCCATCAATTTGTTACCCTTTGAAAATAAAGATTGTTCGTTCGTTCGTTCGTTCTTCAGCTAGCATTCCTTCATATGAAGTCTGTATAATGTCTGCCTTGTCCGCCGAGAGTGTCCCAGCTACTGGTGCTCTAGTCGCTAGTGAGACTGCTCGCTGGCCACCTCGCACTCCCGCATGATCCGGACAGTACATCCCTGTAAGCCATTGCTGGACAGTACATCCAAGTAAGTCTCTGGACAGTACATCAGTGTAAGCCCCTGCTGGACAGTACATCCAAGTAAGTCTCTGGACAGTACATCAGTGTAAGCCCCTGCTGGACAGTACATCCAAGTAAGTCTCTGGACAGTACATCAGTGTAAGCCCCTGCTGGACAGTACATCCAAGTAAGTCTCTGGACAGTACATCAGTGTAAGCCCCTGCTGGACAGAACATCCATGTAAGCCCCTGCTGGACAGTACATCAGTGTAAGTCCCTGGACAGTATATCCGTGCAAGTCCCTAGACATTATATCCATGTAAGTCCCTAGACATTATATCCATGTAAGTCCCTAGACATTATATTAATATAAGTCCCTAGACATTTTATCCATATAAGTCCCTAGACATTATATCCATGTAAGTCCCTAGACATTTTATCCATATAAGTCCCTAGACATTATATCCATGTAAGTCCCTAGACATTGATTGATTGATTGATTGATCTAGGAACCGACATCACAGCATTCGGGACATTCCCATAAGCGCTCCGTCCCCATCCTCAGCAACCAGCGAAGAGTTCCAACACTAATAGTTCCAGTAGCAATCTGATTATATGTCCGTCTCGCCTTTCCTCTGAGAGTCGAGCGTCGGCCACATCCCCTCGTCACTCCTCGCTGCCTCATTCTAACCAGACTATGGTGATCCATTTGCTCCTCCGAGGTGTACACGTGCTCCCACAAGGCCGCAACCACATCTGCCTTGTCATGCATCAATACTCCACCAAGTTCTGCCGAGCCAGCCAATCTGTCCGCCTGTTCATTCCCCAGCACACCGGCATGCCTAGGAGAAAAGATCCAGGTGATGCTTGCTACCCGTGACCTCTGAAGCGAAGCAAGCCACTCTGCACGAAGCTTGCTTGTTCTCACCTTTCTCAGCATGCTTTCTGAGTCAGTTACAATCACAATATGTGTATGTATGGTGTTTTCTATCCAGCGGAAAGCTGCACTGACCGCCTCCACCTCCATTCTTAAGCTAGATGTAGTGTCATCATACGCCAGGCTCTCCTGCACCAAACTCTGACCATTAGTTTTTGCTAAGAACCCCCAAGCACTTCTCCTACCTCTCAACACCGACCCATCCGTGTAGATAATCACATCACCCGGGCGAGAATTTTCCTGAATTAGTTGCCGAATTTCCACTTCCGTGGCCCCTGCTGGCCACTCCCAGCACTCCCTGTTCAATGTGATTATAACTCTGCACAAGTCTGACTGCTCCGCTGGCACTCTGACCCACTCCTCTCCTCGCCTGAAGAGCACCGGTGAGATTGCAGATCCCTGTGGCAGTCCCGGGGTTAAAATATGTGGCTCTGAGGTCCATGCTCCAAGACGGAGAGCAGCCTGACGAGAATGCAGGACGGCTGCTATCCAGTTCACTAACTAGGGATTGACCTCCTTCTCCATAAGTGCGGTCATCAAAATATCATAGCGAACTCTATTGTACGCATCCTCGAGATCAAGCGCTTCCGCCATCGTTTCCTGCCTACTCTGGAACCCCTCATAAACGTCAAAGGCAAAGGTGGCTGCATTTGACCAGGTATCTTTTCCTGGCCTGTAGCTCACCAGGCCTCTTGGAAGAAGCTTCCCCCTTTCCAAAATATCCCTAGACATTTTATCCATATAAGTCCCTAGACATTATATCCATATAAGTCCCTAGACATTTTATCCATATAAGTCCCTAGACATTATATCCATGTAAGTCCCTAGACATTATATCCATGTTGTTACATCCACTATCTTGAGGACGCATACAACAGAGTACCACTGGATTTTTTAATGTTTCAGCTTCTCGAACTAAACGTAAGTCCATTCCTCCTTAGTTGGATTGCTGCAGACCTCTTCCAACGGAAAGTAGTTTTTAGATGTGGCAGTTGGACTTCGGAACCAATAACAATATATCCTGGCCTACCACAGGGATCACCATTATCTCCGGTACTGTTCAACGCCTACACAGTGAGAATCACCAGTGAGCAGATCACTGGACCTGGCAGGACATTGTCATATGCCGATGATGTTTTAGTGTATCGTCAGGGTAAGGATAGAGAGGAGGTTGCTGTGGAACTACAAACCGAACTCAATCGCATAAGTACTTGGTGTGATGAAGCTGGGGCAATGGTCAACCCAACAAAGGCAACAGTGACTTGGTTCTCGTTGAATAATCATATTGTCAACACTCCAACACCAACTGTAATGCTGTGTTCAGAGACGGTGGAAAGAACGCAGGCAATGAATTACCTGGGGATACGGTTTGATCGAAGCCTTGCTTATAATGTGCACATAGACCAGGTGATAACAAAGGCCAAGCGGGGTTTGGCAGCGATGCGGGTGATGGCGGCAGCAAACTGTGAGCAGCGCCATCTATGTCTTCTGTACGAGGGGCTGGTCATGTCTGTTTTGGAGTATGCAATGGCAATCCTGACTCTCAGCCATAAGCAGATAGAAAGGATGGAAAGGATACAGAATGAAGCTATGCGCATTATTCTTGGATGTACAAGAGATACAGCATGCAGGGCGATGCGCTACCTTCTTGATTTTCCAACCATTGAAGAGAGAATACAAGTTTGCAGGGCACGCGCCTACCTCAGAATTAACGCAAACACACAACATCCACTGCATAGTGAAATTAGGAAGGTGAAGGGCAGCAGGTTAAAAAGAGGACGGTCGTGGATGGGTCAAGCCGAAGACATTCTTCAACAGGTGTGTTCACTTGAGGACTTAGAACCTGGCGAGGAGTGGGTGCAAGTGCCAACAGACTTCTGCACATCCTTTTCAGTTTGCATCCAACTAGATAGAAAATGCAGACAAGAAAATCCGGCTGCTGTTGAGGCTGAAGTACAAGCGTTGATTTTCGAGAATTCGCTAGACGGTGACGCGGTCATCTACACAGATGGGTCGGTCGTCCGACATGTGAGAAGCTCATGGGCCTTTACAGCTCGGGCCGGAGGGAGAATTGTGAAGGAGGACTCTGGTGCTTTCACTGAAACCACAAGTAGCCTGACCATGGAAGTCATGGCAGTAAGTAAAGCAATAACATGGCTCGAGACACAGACATTCACTAGGGCTTGTTTCCTTAGCGACTCAATGAACATGATCAAGAGGATAGAGGAGGGGTCGATCCGAAGAGAATGGTTGCTGCCTCTGGAGCGGTCTCGGCTGGCAAAGATTAGTTTCATCTTCGTGCCAGGGCATGCGGGAGTACAAGGAAATGAGCGGGCTGACAAGCTCGCAGGTGAGGCTACTGTGGAGGGCGGACGCGCCATGGACCAGGCTGACATTCTGAATGCTCTACGAGAAGTGAGACTTTTGCGAGAACCAAGTGATGACTGTGAATCTACAATAATGGCCAGACTGCGAGAGCAGCAAATTAAAAGAGGGGTGGCCAAACAAGAACACTACGCAGGAAGCCAAAGAAGATTGATAAACCAACACAGAACTGGCGTCGTTAGCCGCTACACGTTGCGAGATTTGCTGAGGAGGGGATCCGAGCACTTATGGACTGAATGGTTCGATGTGCAATGAGGATGATCTGTCGACTAACTAACTAACTAACTAACTATATCCATGTAAGTCCCTAGACATTTTATCCATGTAAGTCCCTAGATATTTTATCCATGTAAGTCCCTAGACAATGTATCCATGTAAGTCCCTAGACATTTTATCCATGTAAGTCCCTGAGCATTATATCCATGTAAGTTCCTGGACATTATATCCATGTAAGTCCCTGGACAGTACATCCATGTAAGTCCTTGGACAAGATCAACTTTATGATACAGGCGATCTTAAGTAAACACTAACCAACAGAACCGGTTCCAGTAGGAAATAGTGTGAGAGAGTTTCAGCAAACAGTGATGACTGTTTACAATCGCCACATGTTTACCGGACAGATGTTTATACAAGTCACGTGTTTAAGTGACAAATGTTTATACAAGTCACGTGTTTAAGTGACAAATGTTTATACAAGTCACGTGTTTAACTGACAAGTGTTTACCGGACAGATGTTTATACAAGTCACGTGTTTAAGTGACAAATGTTTATACAAGTCACGTGTTTAACCAACAGATATTTCTACACGCCACATATTGTGAACAACGAAGAAAAGGAATTCAATAATGGAGTTGAAAACACAAACCAATCCTGCGCTGCTGGTGTTCGACCTCGTGGCCGTGACCTTGACCGCTGGACTGCCTGGAGAGTTAGTGGCGACCTGGATGACCGGATCAGAAAAGTGCACTCCCTTGGCTCCGGGTTTCTGGTGATGTCCTTTGTCGGACCATGGCTCGCTGAGGTTGTTTGACGGTCTATCGACATGTAGCGTGAGGATGGCCAGCGTGGCTGTGTGGTTGAGATCCTCGGAATCCGTTGTCGCGTCCACAGGAACTGTTGTCAGTTCCCCAGAATTTGTTGTCAGTTCCCTGGTATCTGTTGTTGATTGACGACCGTTGGGTGTGGACGTCCCTTCACTAAGTATTACTGATGACATCATCTGATTGCTGATAATTTTCCCAGAGTTGTGACTGTTGTCTTTCTCAGGGTCGGAGAGGTCAAGGCCTTCCACGGGCAGCAAAATACAATCGTATCTTCTAAAGAATTGAATTCTCGAATTATGCGAACTGAAAATATTTTCATCGTTACTACTTTCGTCAATTGTGTCCTTATCTGCTCGTGCCTGACCAGATTCTTCAAAATACGGAGATGGACACTCCCTAGAGTGGCCGGCGGCCACGGGAGCGTTGTCACAGCCAGGTTCTAGCTGAGTGTAATCTTCGCCATTGTATTTGTCCTTCAGTGATGGCTGTCGTTTCGTACCATCTCCATTCTGGGCAGCTCTAGGAAAGTTTGCCGATTGTGAGTTCTTTCTCTTTGTGGCATCAGAGCCATACTCCAGGGGCTCTCTGACCAACTCGGGTTCCAAGGCATAATCATTCAGTTTAGGAAAATGTACAAAGTTCATGGTGACAGGTCGCCGATACTTGCAGACTGGAACACTCTAGAACACGAGATTTGTGACAGGTCGCCGATACTTGCAGACGGGAACACTCTAGAACACGAAATTTGCAGAGAGACTTGCAGACTTTCACTCTGTGTCAATGCACGCCTGCAGTCAATGTGTTGTCATGTCTCAGCGAATGTTATTGTTTCCAGTCTGTGTTATTGATTCTAGTCTACTTTTGCAGATCCGATGTCCTAACCAACACAATATCCCCAGCTGCCGTGTGTGAAATACTCTTCCTTTAACCATATCCACAAAGTTTAACTCATTCTATCACAGAGTGTCATAGCTATTGCGCAAGGCCGTGCAATAATGACAATAAAAAGGTCACCAGATTGTTTCTTTCAGAGAGCCACGTGACATACGACCAACACATTGCCAGATTTATTTAGTACTACCATACCCGGCCCGGCTTCGCCCAGTCCCTTGTGGGGAGCATATCATTTAATTCATATAAGTAGTCATATAAGCTCCCGTTCCCGTTCCCGACTATCTATCTATCTATCTATCTATCTATCTATCTATCTATCTATCTATCTATCTATCTATCTATCTATCTATCTATCTATCTATCTATATAATTTCCAACAGTTAGTCAAACAAGCCACTAGAATCACTAAATCATCTGCAACACTTATAGATCATATTTATACTACGTGTGCTGATAACATCACAGAATGTAGTGTACCTATCAATGCAATGAGCGATCACTATCCAGTATGTTGCACGTGGTCGAAAAGGGGCACCAAAACTCCCAAAACACAAACATATAAGCATAAAATATAGAAATTACAAAAATTTCAATCGAGACGTCTTCTTACAAGATTTGGTCAACTCATCTCTAGATTATGTTTACCAGCTTCCTGACCCAGGACGATGCTCTGGACCACTGGCTAAAGACCTTTCTAAGTATATTGATAAACATGTTCCATTTAAGGAAGTTCGTGTTAAACATCACACAAAGCCCCCGTGGATCACACAGGAGGTAGTTGAACTTATGAGAGGATCGCGACAGGGCTCACAAAATAGAGATCTAACTATGTACCGTAGTCTGAGAAACAAAGTTCAATATGTTATTCGGAAGGAAAGAAAAAACTATTTTAAGAACATAGTAATAGATAAACCACACTAAAGATATATGGAAAGCAATTAATACCTTGACAAACAAACACAAATCATCACAATCATTACCATCAAAACAGGTTACTGGATCAATTCAGTAGATACTTTTTCCCG